>JASDQU010681284.1:7084-31752 GCA_032191745.1 Picea mariana
TTTTCTTTTCTTTCCTCCAATTGTTGAGGTGTCAACCTTGTAGGTTGAGGGGTTTTATAAGAAGGAGTATTGTTCTCTCTATAGATGTTAAGATTGGTCCTTCTAGTAGCCATAGCCATATTTTTACTTTCAACATTTTTTTCCACCTTAAATGCATTCTCCAATGATTTGGGTTCCCAAAGGCGAACCTCATGTTCAATGTTATTCTTTAAAGTTCCTCTGAATACATCAATCAAGTGTTCATCTAGAATATCGGTTACCTTTATATTCAATCTTTGGAAGTTCTCAATGTGCTCGGTAACTGAACCCTTTTGCTTGAGATGTATCTATTGGCTAAAGAAGGTATTGCTCCTTGTATCCTCATAGTGTGCTATCATTTATTCTGTGAAAATTGTCCAAGTGACAAGTGATTTGCGAGAACAAAGCTATCGATACCATACAAATTGATTAGGTTCTAAATATAAATAAGTAATTCGTACCTTTTTTGTATGTGCTACATTATGTAGATCAAAGAATTGCTCCATCTGAAGTATCCATGTGATTGGGTCCTTGCCATCAAACTTCATCATATCGATCTTAGGAACGTGGTTGGTCTTCAACCCAAAGTTGGAGTTTCTCTATTCTTGATTCACCTTCCTTGTGTTCCCATCATGAATTTCATGGGATGCATTTTCACTTTCAGGTGTCTTCTCTGTTACGAAATTGTTCAATACTTCCATGATCTCCTCTTTTAAACAATCCACCTTTGCCTCCAACTTAGCTTCCATCTCTTGTAGTTCATCTTTTGTTACTATCTTCTTTTGTAAATCATTTATGTCCCTACGCATTTATTCACCTTCATCAAGATTCCAAGTAGGATTGTCTGGAGGCTTATTTGGTGTAGAAGTTCCCTTTTTGGGTGGCATGTTGGCCAAGTATCACTTTTGAACCTTGATTTTGAGGTGGTTCTACTAGACATTCTTTTTTCTATTGTATCTCCCAAGTTTCGGCCCTTCTGGGTATGAAAAATTCTTTAATGTAGTTCTCTGATATTTCTTCTCTGCAATTCCATAGGTCTGATCAAAATTGGATGTGCCACGTGGAATTTACGGTAACTTCCCCACAACTTGCCGATTTTTGGCCTTTCCAGGAGATCTCACTTGTATAGCGTTCCCCGCACAAAATAATTGATATAAAATTTTGAAACTCATACCAGAAATACTACAGACTGACCATGATCCAATGAAACCAGTCGCACTCAATTTGGATACTCTAGGAAGAAGTTATGATTGTTTTACCTGGAACACCGTCTTGAGACCAGTCAATAGGACTAGTCAGATACCCTATCTTACATAGGGTGTATCTACAAATTTAAGATGACCTAGAATTTGAACGTTTTACCACAGATAACTTACTAATTTCTATGAATAGCCTCCAGATTTCAGGGTCTAAAACATTACATAAAAAAAATTATAGCGAAAATTCTGCAATGACTCAGTTCAGGATGATTCCAGAACCCTATCTTGTACAGGTTGTATCTCCGAAAGTATAAGGCCTCAGGAGCTGAAATTTTAACACAACGTACCTTGATTTTTCTACTAAATATATTCCAAGCCGTTCCTTTTGAACCATTATAGAAAAAAAGTTATAGTGAAAATTCCAAGGTGTCTCAGATGTAGTAGCGAAACCTCAAGACCTTGAGCTCTTATATCATATGTTAAGAACCAAATATCAATATAGCATAGAAAAACATCAAAAAAAGTAATCAACGCCTTGAAAAAGAGATAATTTCATATAATAAGCCTCTTCTATGGGGAAACCTCCTTTTACCCCACTTAAATGTTCAAGTACAAGATGATTCAAAATGAAAATGTCTCCTTGGTATATATAGGAGACTAGGAGGTATAATTACAACTAATGGCCTAAAGCTGACATAAATAAAATAACATTTCTAATCTAATATGCCCCAATTAAGGGGTAATGAGCCAATATTAGGGCTTAACATTGTTACTCTGATTTTTGATATATTCTTTGTTGACTTTTATATTAATTTGAAGTAATTAGGAAAGAAAATGGTTAAAAAGTCTTTAGGAAATATTATTAAATGATATTAGATATTTTCTGAACTTTGGTTTGAATTTTTTTTTATTTTATGTAGAAATGTACAATTGTTGTTAACTAAAGATAATTAAGAAGATCATGAAGATGCACATGCCATTGAAGATCGAAGAAATCAAGCACAAAACGGTTCAAAGGAAGATTGACTCTTTATCTTACAATCTTCATAAATAGTAAAATCAATCCTAAGGATCTATCGATCCTCGAGATAGCTTAATGTATTTATCTCACTATAATATATAAAGGATAGTAAATGATAGAGAAATAACCAGGAATTTAACCAAGAATTCGGATCTCTTAATTGTTGACATTTTGTACAACAATCCATTGTAAATGATTTGTCAATTATGGAATTAATGAAAGCTTCAAGCATTTTGATCATTTCTACGTACTGATTTTTTCGTAGCAGTATCTTCTGAAGACCATGGGCCCAGTCGACAGGAGATACTATCTCATTTGTAATCGTATCAATTATGTTATAGTTCTATGATTTGAATTTCCTTTCAGCGGTTAAGATAGACTCGTTAATGTGTGATTCTTTTATGAATTGGTTATGTTGTTCCATTTGCAAAGAATGGATATTCCATCTAGAGATTATCGATTGTTGTTCCATTTCCATTTGATGTTAATTTATCGCTTGTGGATTCCTTTCGTTTAAATTCTCATTTTTTGTTCCTTCGTTAAATTCGCATTTGTTGTTCCTTTCATTTAATTCGCATTTGTTGTTCCTTCTTAAATATTCAGGAGATCATTGTTCCTTTCCAGTAGATTGATTAATCATTGAGAGATTGATTCATTAAGTGTTTTTGCAGATTAAATTATTGTTTCTTAGATAAATGAATTCAGTAAATTGATTGATGCTTTGATTCATGGTGTGTTATTGTTCATATTACATTTATGTTGAGTGAGTTATTAGTTTCATAGTTTTTAATGAATGCATGAAGAACTTGATTATTGCAGTAATTTAGATAGACTCAGATTTGTTGTAACTGAATTATCTACACAATTTAAACCTATATGACTATCTGCATAGGCTTTGTTGACATTCTTAAAAGAGAAGACGAATCCTCGGTTGATAAAATTAATGTCAGACTAAGGTTGTTTTTAGGACATATTTAGAACCCAACACAACCCATCTTACTGTGCAATCTATTCTTGCGCACCTCCTTGTGGAAACTTCATGTAATCATTGTTTCCAATTCTCCAAATCTATGATTGAGTAGGAAGAACATGATGTAATGCTTCTCCATCTGAGTACCCCGTCTGCAGTTGGGTTAACATAATCCTATTATTTCATGGTGGTTCTGTACCACAGGTTTATTTCTTCCAGATCCAAACAAGTGGCCTCTACAAACCTTTCTCCTTCTTAAGGATCCCATGGTGCAATGAATATATATTCTCTTGATTCAAAGGTCATTTTTCTTGTCTTCAGGTTGATTACAGCTTGGTTATAAAATTCCCAATACAATCCAAGAAATGTTGGGTAAGGTGTTGTGCCATCCACTATCTCTATTACTTCAAAATCTACTGTAGTGTGCACTCCATCCAAATCTATTGTCACACCTTTAAGCCTTCCAATTGATAACACTTTGTGTTAATTTTCTAGTTTCAGCTGGACAGGTGAATATCCTAGTGTGTGTTCTCCCATACACTAACATGTTTTCTTAGGTAAGACATTTACTTCAGAGCCTAAGTCCAATATAATATCTCCCATGTTGAAATCCTCAATATTAGCATTTATTCTGAGTTCTATGCTTGTCCTTCTTCTTGTATGGAGATGATTGATTGTTTTCTTATATAATTTCCCTTATACCTCTGTGCTTCATCTTTCTAGTAGATTTTGTAAGACCTTAATAGATGATGGATTGTTTAATAACTTAACAAAATATTTTAGAAAATTATTTATGTTACTTACTTGCTCTAAAGGTTTTCATTCACTGGTATGGTCCATTGAGGAGGGAATATCGTACATTGGTGCGTTATGTGTTTGTTTCAAAGTTGATGTAGACACAACATTTTACTTAAGAAACTCCTTCCTAGCCTACTTAAATGTTTCCTTTTCTTTTTGTGCATCAAACTGCTTGTGTGGCTCGGTATTCTTCTTAACCCATTGGTGTTGTGCTGGATATTGTTTTGTTGCATCAATTCATCTCTTGGTTATTCCTTGAGTGACTATATTCTTGTTTCTCCCATCATACCTGGATTCTATAGAAATACACTAGACATTCTGGTTGTTCTAGTTCCTTTTTTCTTGGATCTTTCCCAAGAGTGTTGGATAGTCTTCTGTGTCACGGTCTATTGCATGACAGTACATACATGTCCCTAGTGGAAGTGGACAATCCCTTTCATAATGTCCTAGTTTTTGGAAGTTGTGGCACCTTATTGGTCCTATGCCTCATCCAAATCCTCCTTTGTCTCATCCTCCACCTATGTATCCACCTGGATCTCCTCATGGTTCATTGTACCGAGGTACTCAGTTATACTGCGCAGGGTTATACTGTGGTTGTGCATTATTGTGTTGTTGTTGTGCATTGTTGTATGGTGGTGGTACCTTGCTAAACTGAGGTGTAGATTGTGTTGTCATCATTTCTTCTTGCACCCTATAAGTATCTGAAGTTATTTCTCTCATCAGCTCCATCATTCTACAATCCTTATCATCATGACCCACTGACTTGCAAAAATTTCAATATGAACTTTTGGGTATTGTCTTATACGTTTGCATCATTGTACAATGATATGGATCATGCCCATGCATTTTGCAAATCTCACACCATGTTCCTCCTGTTGGAAAGGGGTTTGGTACACATGTTTCCATATACTATGCAAAAGTTGGACATTCATTCTTATGGTGTCCTTGTGTCTTGCATAGGGTACACCAAACAACTTATCTTTTCTCTTTGCGCTTATTTTGAATAAGTTGAAATGTTAGATTATTCATATCCTCCTTTGACTCCTCTATTCTTGCATCTGTCTTCTGATGTTGGTTCTCTTCTAGTTGTAAGGTTACCTGCAGAGCCTCTGCCTGATTTTGGAACTTCTACTATCTTAACAGGTATTTCAAGTGTGGTAACAATGAGTTCACAAATAATTTCTTATGTTGCAGGTCAGTGATTGCATATTTCAACTTACCTTTCAGACGTCTGAACCTCTAATCAATCTCCCAAATAGGCTCACCTGGTTTTTTCCTAGTTTCAATTATTTCATTCATGTACTGGTATTTTGAGCTTGGCTTATGAAATTTATTTACCAATATTTTTTTTCATGTCTGCAATAGTCTTTGGTACTCCCTATGGACTGTTTACATCTAGGCTCATGTACCAATCCAATGCACAGTCTCTTAGTGTTATATATAACTACGTGAGTTTTATATCCTCATATGTGATCTGCTTTGCTTCACAGATCTTCTCACATATGAATAAGTGATTTTTAGGGTCCTTTGATGCCTCTCCCCAAAATTCTAGTAATCTAATCATGGGATTAGGTCCTGCCATTTTGAACTATGTTGAACTATTGTCTCTGTGCAGTGTAGACAATTAACTGTTACTTCCTGAACTGGCTCCCCTATTTGATTCTCCTTGATTGGATCCTTTTCATGTTTCTTTTCTTCCACTAAAATTTGGTTGTCTAAACATTGGTGTTCTTTCTGGTGTATTAGTCACACATGAGGTTGTAGGTTCCACACTAACGGTGATCTGGATTAGAGTTATGCCTTTTTTTCCTGACCCTGTACCTCTTGTTTTCATTTCATATGTTGCGCACAGGATTTCCTCAATCTGCTCCATATCCCATAGATCATATACCTCCTCTTCATCACTTTCCAAGCCCTCTTTGTCGTCTATGGCTCTCTTCTTGTTATTCATTTTATATTGGTAGGGTACTTCGTTGCGCGTCTTTCCATCTTTTTCCATTATCTAAGTTATCTGGTCTTCTTCCACCATGATTGGGTTAATTCCCTCCTTCTTCTTTCCCTTATTCATATCCTCTTCCATATCTAATCCTCATGTCAGTGCTTCCCCCCTTCCCCCATGCACGCAAGGAAGTTTAGTTGTTTGATTCCATGGTAATCACATCGTTGTCATACAGTAAAATATTGATTGAAGTATACAGAGATATGATGTACCTACCTCTGGGTCCTTTTAGAAAATCATGCTTTGTTGCAATGTAATACTTCACAGTATCTATTGCAAATTCAATGATAAACCCTGCAACAATATTGTCTAACCAAAAATCTATTGCGCGCGTAAATTTGTTATTAACTTGTTGTAACTCTACGATCTCCACAAGATTCTACTCCATCTGTTTGATTTGATTTGTAGGGTGGTTTTCCTTTAACCTCAATAACCACTCATGCAACAAATGCAGGAAATCACAGAAAAATACCACATGCAAGTCATTAAACACATATTTGTTGAGATATTTGCGCGGTGTTAACTTAGGGTTTCTATTGTCCTTCTATGCAAACTCAAGTTCCTTTGTTTTCAACCATATTTCAATATCTTCCTTAATTGGATTCCATGGCCTGAACATTCTCTTCTATACTTTCATTCTCCACGCGTTTCTTCCACGGATCTCATCCACTCAATCCTATTCAGTTCCATCCAGCAATAGAACCATTTGTTGGTTGTTTCTCTCTTACTTCTTCTTGGGTTGACCCAGGTGTTGACGCCTAAAAAGCGCAAAATGAGATCCCTTCCTGTAAATAAGTTGCAATGCATTTCTACACACATATTATTAATACTAAATAGGTGGGACCCCTATAGAACAGTAATAAAAGTAAATGACTACTCTTGTTAATATTTCAAAGCTTCGCTTATTATTGCATTACAAGAATAATTACACAATTGGGAGAAAATGAAAAACTCTAGTTCTAATTGAAATTTATGGAGGATTGGTTTATGATTTGATTTGAAAATAAATGTTTATGTCATTAGACATCATTTCGCCTGATACATCCAGACTATAATACTAAGTGCGAATTATAAAAAATTTATGTTTTGGATCATCATATGGTATGGAACTTCTTTGGTAGATTATAGATGTTGTGGATTCTTGTGGTGGCTTTTACCTAACCTTTTTTATATTGGAGGTTCATATAGTCACTTTACCAAAACATTGGATATATTATGCAATGGTTGATGGAAGCTAGTGTGCTTCATTATGCAATAGTTGATGACATTTAATATTGGAAGATGGGAAGAGACGTGCATCTATTGCACGTCGTTCTTACCCTATCTCGGCGACGCCACCTTCACTATGTTTTAGTATTTTATGTGGGCACTCTGGTAAAAAGAAACTCCACAATGTTTTTGTCCTTCACAGAGTTGTGTCTCGTGGTTTCATTATATTTACTCTTATAGGTATGAAACTTTTATCTCTTCATTAATTAAATAGAAACTATGCTTGAGTTAAAATCATTTGTTGTCTCTAGGACTTTGCATGTGAAATGTATTTGTTTTTCCAAAGTTTATAGCAGTTCGATTTGGGGTTTTCATTATTTTTTCTTTTGGGAATTGGAGAAACTCAACCAAAATTTAAACTCAACTCTGTGTTTGGGTTAGGGTATTAATTCTCACACTTACTATGTCCTATTCAGGCCTCGTTTCCCATTGAATTTGAACATGTAAATAGATTGAAGTCTTGGTTCTTATAATCATAACTTTGATTCGAAAAATCAAAACATGGGCTCGTTGTGTTATTTATCCACCATGATTTTGGTCAACTTCTGAAGTTGATATGATTTGTTGATTATTAAACCCACACTGGGGTTTCTGAGCCATTGGGGTTTCACTGCCAATGATTCGAGCTTATACAAAAATTTTGGATACACCATCGAAGGGTCCTTGTGATTCCTTTCATTCTTTCATGTTGATTGAAGATATTTTAGTGATGGTTATTGTCAAGCCAAAATGTTGGGTTATTTGTCTCCTACAGATCGCTTTACCATTTTAAAAGAACATCTATGGTTTTGGGAAGAAAGAAAGGTTGACGGTTCTGGAATATTTCTCGAATTTAATATTAAATTGTTGGAAGGTTGTAGCTAACATATGATGTATGATGAAGTGTTATGGTTTTGGCTCGATTGATTTCTGTTTAAGTGGATTCTTTCTATTTGAATCGGCTTGGAAAATAAGGGTAAAATAGTTCTAGCAGAGAATATTATTATGAAATATAGAATTAATGAATGATATTTTATTTAATGGAACAGTAACCATCTTACTCTCGTCCATTATATCAATTTTTTTCTCATTATATGCCCATAATTTTCCCAATAACATTTAATTCACTTCCATGTTTTGTTACTATAAATTCATTCCAAGGATTTGGATAATGATTTGAGTAAAATTTTCAATATGAAGGCAATGTTTATAAAGGAAAGGCTCTCCATTTTGCTTGAATAGTATTCATTTATTCTTTCCCGTCATGATATCATTTTTCAATCATTACAAATCCCCCCATCTTCCCAATAACCCTATAATTCCATGTTCATTTTCAATTAATTAGTAAATTTAGTATTTGGTGGATTGTATCAATGGATGGATTGTGTATGCTTTTGATGTGAATAATAGAGCCAACATCTCGATTTTTTTTAGGTAGAGTATTAGTGAATGGATTGATAAAAAAATTTGTATTCTGATTGAAATATTGCTTCGGGATGATTTTTTTAAGCAGGGGCAGCAATGGCAGAGGTGAAAATAGAGGTAGAGGAAACAATTGGCAGAGAGGCCATAGAAGGCCACGATTCTCGATACATTTTGACGTTGATCCACAAGAACTAAATCATCTTTTTCAAGTTGGGTTATTTAACCTAGTTGGCCATGGGATTATCCAGCCCCGACCTGAGAGGCCTCCTTTCCAGCCACATCAAAATTTCACTGGTATATGTGTTCCCCCTCGCATTTCTATGCAACGAGAACCACCTACCAATGATGGTTGGAAAGAGATCTTCCATCGGCCTGTTGCACATCATAATGGTTGGCCTATAGTATCATTTCCATTACCTCCTCCTCCACCTCCACTCAATACAAATTCCTAGTCTAATCGCATTGTTTCTCCTATCTAGTCCTCACATGTGAGCAAAAATCTCAAGACTTCCATGCCCAAACTAGAGATTGATAAAGGGAAAAAAGTGGTCAATTCCCCTAACTCTTCCAAAAATTCTTCTAAATCAGTATCCTCCCATATCTTCATATCAAATACAGTTTCTCCCATGTCATCAGCGAGATCCATCCTCAAGGTTCCAACCAGCCTAAGGCTGCAACAAAAAAATCAAAAGCGGGCAGTAATGGAAAGAGGTGAATTGCCTCTCATAGCAAGTATGGATTTTGATGTTGTTATTGGCATGGAAACAAATTGTATGTTTTGGAAAACAAGCATATATTTAGATAGAATGTTTTGGACAGCATGGATATTATCCTATTTTTGGTCAAACGGTCATATTTTATTTTTTCTAATATAAAAATGTTTGACTATTTATGTGAATGGGAGTCACAAGGAAAATGTTGGACCATATATTGGGTTATTATTTTTCACATCATGTTGATTATTGAAGTTAATAAAAAGGGAGTAACAAGGAGGAGTTATATTTTTTAAAAATTTAACAAGAGATTAGGGGTCCCACCTATTTAGTTATTGTTTAATAGACCCATATTTATTTTATTATTATCTATTTGTCTCAAACTAGTGGTTAAGAAAACTAAAGCTTAACAAAAGAAAGATAGTTGAACTACCATAAATTGTTTTGAATAAGAATAAAAGCTCAATCAAAAGAAGAGACAAAGGGGAGAGAATAGAAGGAGAACTTATGATATAAGGTCTGCTCTATATTTGTGAGATTTTTTTTTTCTTCAATCATTCTGAGTTTCCTAGATAGTTAAATCATCTTGATGATAGCAGGGTCTTATTGAAAGAAGCAGGATTCAAAACTGAATCATATATTTTAGCAGCTTGTTTCTAAAGGTTATGATCTTCTTTGGAAGTATGTGTGTTATTGTTTGTTTATGGATTAGATTCCATAACTGATAAAGGATATTTTGCAAAGTCAAGTGACAACACTTTTATGGCAAGTTGATCCAAATCTTTAGTTTCAGTTTATTTTGTTGTCAGAGTCTTTTTGTATGTTGTCCATCAGAGGCTTCTAAATCTAACTTTGGTCCCACCCTCACAGAGGTTTGTAAAGAGAATTTTTCTTTGTATCTCAGAATGAAATTAATACAAAAAAAAAATCAATGTTCTAATTTCAATGTCACATGTGTATCTTATGATATTGTTCAAACTTTACTTTTATTCTCGTCTCTTTTCCAGTACACACTTATGTATATCTCTGCTTCTTTTGTTTTTTTTCTACAGTTACTGTTGGAAGCAAGCCAAAGAGGAAAGAAAGTCTATTATGGGAAGGAAGCCATGCACGAGGAAAGCGACAGCTGGAAGGAAGAGAAGCATGCGTGCATGCATGGAATACCTAAAAACATTGGGGTTAGGGTTTTTGTAATACATTGTAATGGCCGATGAGCCAGAAATATATAAATATAGATAATAATGTCTCAAAGAGGAGATTTGGGAGAGAGGGAGCTAGAGCAAGAGGCGGATATAGAGGGTCCTTAGGATGAGTCATGTTTTAATAGCTAGTTATAATATTTTTCTATACGACCTAATTTTGTAAGTTGTTGAGCTGGAGAGGAGGAAGGAGGGTAGATATTAAGGGTTAGATCGTAGGTTGAGGATCCCGATGCGATCTAGTCCACCTCATAATAGATCTTGAACTGACTGAGAGGAGGTGTAAAGCACGCGGCACTGTAGTTTTGGAACTGCTATAATAAAAGAGCTTAAGAGCCAGATCTTTGTGGACGTATCCCAGGAGGGGATGTACTATGGTAAAACTCATGTTATGTGATTCAATGCATGTGTTTCCTTACTGTTAAGTAGTTATTGGTATGATAAATGAATAAGATGATTATACTCCATGCATAGTCATGAATAACAGTTTATTTCTTTAATAAGTTAAATAGAAATCTTAGTGCACACTTCTCATATCTACACTCAATCTTGGACTGAAAACACTTGAGTATTGCAGTCACCAATTAAGACTATCTCGGGTGAGATGGCACAGTGCACTCTGTGTGCTGTGTTGCCTTCTGGTTTACCAAGAGGGTCAATAGTTTTAGAGGCTTTGTTGGAACCCCAGTAGACATGAACCCTAGGTCAAGTGTATTGAAGATACAAACTCAAAAATATAAAATATAACCAACAAATGGTTTTGTTGTCGTTAGTTAGAACAGTATAGGATTGAGTATATGGTATCTGTAAGATCTGTGGAAGGAAAGTCAAGAGAATATTGAATCGAATGATGAGAAGGTGAAAATAATGAGACGCTAGAAGGGGATGTTGAGACTGTGAAATCCCAAAAAAGCAGAGATCGAAAGTTGTTTGAAGACAAAGGAGCTAGATTTTGTGCAGAAAGATAGCATAAACCCTAGAGTAGCACCATGCAAATATCTTGAGAAATATGTGTTTACTGATCTGCATGAAGTCTTTTTCTGTGATTTTCCACACTTATTATAGGAATGGATATTGAGGTTGAAGGATAACCACGCAACAAACCGGATCTGGCAGTTAGAGTGGACCCCAGTTCAAATTGAGCAGCTACAGCAAGTGAACAACAAATTCACCCGTGCAGTAGATTTTTGGCTCAGCAGTATTGTAGGAGGCTTTATAACATAATTTGCAGTCGATACGGTGAAGTCGTACAGCGCAGCGGAGCAAGAGTTTCTGTGTGGGCCTTGAGGAAGGTATATTAGATAGATGTATAATTCTATTAAGATACTGCTATACAACAAAGGTGTAATGACGATGGAGTCAGATAGATAAATTTCCATGCATGCATGGGGGAAGGGGGGAAGCGATGACAGAAAGAGGAGAAATGGAAGGAGGAGTGGATAAAGGAAATACAGAGGAACCCTTGGACCCAATTATGATGGGTGACGACCAGATCAAGCGGAACATGGTGACATCTCAAAATATGCGCAGTGGAGTACCCTACCAATATAAGGTGAATACAAAGAAGAGAGACGTAGCCACGAGGGAAGGCTTGGCGAGTGATGAAGAAGAGGTAGAGGATCTCTAAGATGTGGAGCAGATTGATGAAATCCTGTGTGCAACATATGAGAGGAAGGTGAGAGGTCCAAGAGAGGGAAGAGAAGGTAGAAATCATATCCATATTAATGTCAGTGTGGAACTCATAAACCCATGTGTGACTAATACACCAAAGAGAACACCCCCGTTCAGACAACCGAATTTTAGGAGAAGAAAGACAGCAAGAAGTACATCTACACAAAGAAAAAAAAACTAGAGGAGCCAGTTCAGGAAGCACTAGTCAATTATCTACACCATGCGGAGGTAGTAGTTCATCATTCAGGATGGAAAGACATGATCCCACCATCAGGTTACCATAATTCAAAGGAGAAGCATTGGAGGACCTATAAAAACATTTGTTTATCTGTGAAAAGATTTGGGAAGCAAAACAGATCACAAACGAAGATACTAAACTTGCACAGCTAGAAATTACATTAAGGGATTGTGCATTGGATTGGTATATGAGTCTAGCTACAAACAATCCACCAGGGACAACTAGAATGATTACGGACATCAAGAAATTGTTGATAAATGAGTTTCAGAAGCCAAGTTCAGAGGATCAGTACATGAACGAGATGATATAAATTAGACAGAAACCAGGAGAATTTGTATGGTATATTGACCAAAGATTCAAGTGACTGAAAGGAAATTTGAAATATCTCATGATCGATATGCAGCACAGGCACTTGTTCATCAATTCACTACTACCACACTTAAAATATCCATTGCGACAACAGAAGTTTCATACACAGGCAGAGGCTCTGCAGGTAACCCTGCAACTAGAAGAAAACCGATATGAGGAGATGGATCCATCCATCAAAGAAATGGAGGATTTGAAGAAATTAATGTTCCAGCTAAACCAGAACAAAAGTAAGGACAAACGAGAAGTTGTGTGGTGTACCACATGCAGGACGGAAGGACACCACAAGAACGAATGTCCAACATTCGTGCAGTATATGGCAGCAGGAATGCCAAATTCGTTACCAACAAGAGGACTATGGTGCGAAATCTATAAGAAATTGGGCCACGATCTATATTATTTCCCAATGATGCAGAAATACCAGAGAGTCCCAAAGAGTTCATATTGCAACTTTTGCAATTCAGTGAGCCACGATGACAAAGATTGTAGACAGTAGAACTATGGATTTGATGAGAGAGAGGACATCAGATGCATATAGGGTGCAGGAAGAAATGATGACTAGGCAAGACGCACCACAGTTTAACCAATTTTCAGCCCCATACAACACTTCACAGCAACAGTATAATATTTCTTAGCAACCATATAATATCGCACAACCACAGTACAACACATTGCAACCTCGGTACAATACTGCGCAGTACAATCAGGCGCCTGAGTATAATGCGCCAAGAGGAGATCGAGTTGGTTAGAGAGGTGGAGGATGAGAAAGAGGAGGCTTTGGAAGAGGTAGAGGACTGGTAGTATGTCAAAACTATCAACAATCAGGACATTATGCAAGAGAATGTTCACTTCCACTAGCAACTTGTATGTCTTGTGGCGCATCGGATCATGACACAGAAGAATGTCCTACGTTACTCGGGAAGATCCAGGAAAAGAGAAATCAGAACAACCAGAACATTCAATGGATTTTAGTGGAATCAAGGGATGAAGGATGAAACATCAACATAGTTACATGCGGAGGAGCTAAAATAGGAAACGACGCAGTCCAACAAGAACCAGTACAACACTAGTGGGTGAAGAAGAATGTTGAACCAAGGAGACAGTTCGATGCACAAAACGAGAAGGAAATATTTAAGCAATCCAGAAAATAATTTTTTAAGCAAGACACCACATCGACTTCGTCTGCGCAACAAAGCAAGGAAGAGACAGAGTACGAAATGCCTCCATCGCTGGATCATACCATATAAATGCAGCCCCTAGGACAAGTAAGTACAATCAAAGGATTTTTGAAATCATGTGTAAAACTATTGAATGATCCATCCACTGTAAAAATATTGCAAAGTATAGTAGAGAAATGTATCATAGAGACAGAAGGAAGAATAGAACAAAAAATAGTCAATCACCTACATACAAGGAGAAGAAAAACTAGGGAGTTCAGTTGAATGTCAACATTGGAGATTTCAACATGGGAGATATCATATTGGATTTAGGATCTGAAGTCAATGTACTACCAAAAACGACCTAGCAATGTATGGGAGAGCCCACATTAGGATATTCACATGTTCAGCTAAAACTAGAAAATCAACACAGAGTTCTACCAATTGGCATACTGAAATGAGTGATAGTAGACCTGGATGGAGTGTGCACTAAAGTAGACTTAGAGGTGATTGAAATAGTGGATGGCATAACACCATATCCATCATTTCTTTGGGCTTTTGATAACCAGGCCATAATAAATTTAAATACACAAAAAAATGGCATTTGAATCGGGAGAATACAAGATCATCACGCCATTGGACCCATCATAAGGGGAAAGGTTTGTAGAACCTACTTTCTTAGACTTGGAGGAAATCATCCAGTTGTACAGAAAAACTGCATGTGATGAGGATTGCGTAAACCCAACTACAGATGGGATACTCATTTGGAGGAGAATTACTTCATGTGCGACAGACTCAGATACAAGTTTAGAAAACTGGCAACAAAGGCTACATGAATTTTCCACAAGAAGGTGTGCAATAATAGATCGCGTAGTAAGATGGGTAGGTATAGAGATAAGGGAACCACCCATTTTCCATGGAGTAAATGATCTAGAAGTATCCTTGGCAGAATATGAGGATGAAGTGTTAGAAAATCAGAGACTTTTAGCACTCGATATAGCACTCAAGGACACGCCCACAAGATGGTGGGGTGCACACAAGGAAACAATCAAGGATTGGTACAAATGTAAGCGGCTACTGCGCACAAGGTTTGGCGTAGAACAAAAAAGAAACAAGCAACAGAAGTATGATGGATAGGGGGCACCAATGGAACACTTGGAGAAGTGAAGAACGTTGTGGAAAATGACACCCCCAAAGGAATGGCCTCATCATTTCGTACATACCTTAGAAGGCATACCAGCAAACTGGTATATGGACCAGGAACTATGCAAAGGAACTTCGAGATGGATGGTACTACAACAAAATTTTAAAGTCACTTTATCATTCGAGCATGAGAACCCCAACATAGATGCAACAGTTAAGCAGATAAGAGGGTTCATATTCATTAAGGAACTAGAATTTGAACTCATAACAGAGGAAAAATAGTTGAACAGACAGACAGTAAAAGAATTATTGTCATGCTACCATGTGCAGGAAGAATCACCCGATGAAGACGATCCATGCAATATTCATATCGAGGAAGCATAAGTCGAAACAGAAGTAGAAAGTCCACCTCTAGAATCAGAAGTAATTTTTGCGTCAATCAAGGTGAAGAAAGTCAACATCGAGACAGTTGAGACTCCCAAAATGGCCATCATTGGAGACTACTGGGATGAGAAAATAGTAGAAAGCATAACAAATTTACTACACGAGTACAGCGATCTGTTCCCCGCAACATTTATAGAAATGAAGGGAATAGCAGGAGAGCTAGGAGAAATGAAGATACCACTCAGAGTTGAAGCAAGGATGCGGGATAAAAAATCCTATTGCGAAATTGGAAACAACAGAGAGTGATCGCACATACTAATCACAGAGATAAGTTTACAGAGGTTGTAGAGGCCACTTACCTTGGCAGACGATCAACGTTTACCACAATGGCACCACCAAAACAAGAAGAATAGAGCCAGACTTCCAGACAACCTAGAATTAGGACCAGAGCACAAACACAATTGCAAGGAAGTGAACAATAGCCACCAGAAGTCATCAATATAGACAAAATCCTATCACCGGATACAACACCAGAAAGCCTGACACTCGTGGTAGAAGAAACATAACAAACATCACCTACAGACATGGACATCGATAGGACAGAAGAGGGGCAACGTCGACAGAGTGAGGACGTGGGAACTCAAGTGCAACCATAAAACCCTGAACAAGCCCCGAGAGTCAATGGCATGACTCCAAATCAGGAATTAGCGACTGAGCCAAAGGAATCGTAGACAACCGTGTTGGAACACCCATAGGAGGGAGCAGTGGAAGATGTCATGAGCTGGTTGGAACAGTATGTCAAAGAATGGACAATGGAGGCTGGAACCTCGATTCAACCACCACCATGAAAGGACAAGCAGACAGTACCTAGGTCACCGTGCATACAACCCACCGCAACAATTGTTTTTCCACACATACTAGAAGGGGTATGGGTAAAAGCAGATTTGTTAGGATATGTAGAAAAAATGAAGTACTCGGACCATGATGTAACAGACACGGAAAATTTCCCATAATTCACAAAGAAATTATACCTACATACTGTAGGTGTAGATCTCTTTGGCAAACCCATTCATCAACCAGTCCAATGGGCAATGGGACTGGCTAAAACGGTAATTTTAGGTCTGTTGGAACTACCACACTTTCACAGAGGAAAGTATGCAAACAGTTGTGTCAAGAAGTTGATGGCGGTCACAAATGGTGGAGATTTGTGGCTGGACAAGCTCATCTCAATAAGCATTGAGCTCATTGCACACATCACAGGGTTTCCATCACGGGGCATGGATCCCGCACAATTTATCGAGGACAAAACAAAGGAAATATGACACTAAAAGGGGGAAGTGCGGAATCGTCATCAAACGGATCAGTGAAAGTGCGACAAGAATGGCCACAAAAATCATGGCCTGCAAGTTTCTCAGAATATTCCGCAAGGAGGAAGTCTCGGTCGGGGTTGTCGCAGCTGCAGCACAGTGTGTCAAGGGAACCACAATTAGCTGGGCCCCTTATCTTTTGAATCAGTTTCTAGATTACTGCAAGGATGCGCAGGATCTGGGGAAATAATTTCATTATTCATGGATTATCATGTTGATAGCCATTATGGGATGTGTTAGCACAAGAATTTGCAGCCAGAAGAGGCTTGCCTCTCCATCAGAAACTAAATAACCTCTACAGGCATATACAGGCTTCTAACCTATCAACTCAAAGTTCTTGATTAGTCTCATCATATATAAGAGAACATACATTCCATACCGACATGGCATTGTGGAATTGTCTATATAGCATGGTCTACCATTTTACTACCTAAAATGCTACCAAATTTGTTAAGCAGTGTAATGATGGCACTATGAATTCCATAGGTTGTTACCAAATCTGTTCTCATGTCGGATGCTACCAAATCTGTCAACATTGAAGTGATGTAGCTGCAAATTATGATTGCGCTACCAAATTTCACGCAAACAAATAGGCGGGCGCTACTGAAATTTTGACAGAGACCAAATTGTGCAGAGTTATTTTGCAAGGACGCTTCTGCCAATTTTGAGCGACTAACTTAAAACTTGGATTATGAACAAATGAGAAGGTATTTTTGAAAACTGGAGGAATTTTTTGTTCATTACATACCAAATAAAAAAAATCTCTCTCAGTTTTTCAAAATCTGTTATGTTTTGAGATATATTATACATAGAAGTGGTGCTACCGAATGTGCATAACTGTTTTACAGCGGTGCTACGGAATTTCTTGTAGCAGTCACGGTTTGGATATTCACCTTGTTGGGAGGTTTCCACCTATAAAAAAGGATTAAAATGGATTCTCATGGATCATTTATATGTCAAGGGACACCTGAACCTAAGTTTTATCTCCATCAAAGGCCTCATGCAATGAAGTGGAAAAAATTTCTTAATGACTTCCAACAAATTCCTGAAAATTAGCAGCTTGTTGGATTTTTGTCTCTTTGATTGTTGTCACCTATCTCCAAGGCTTAGAATCCAATGGAGGAGATGGGATTTGACCTCCTAAGGTTATTTGAATGCTATTTTATATTTAAGGAAGGAGAGATCTCTTGGATAAAGGGCGATTCATGAACCAAGAGAGGCTAGAGAGAGTAGGAGCATGCAGTTTTCTTGTGTGTGTTCATTTGTAAGGTTGTGGGCATTTTATGATTGTAAGAATTACTGTTATTGGATACTCATGAGAGTTGTGATTTCAGATTGTAATTATTTTGTTTATATTTATTCTTATTTGAATATATTGCATATTTGAGGATCAAAGGCTGCCAACAATTTATGGATCCCTAAGCAACAGAGGATCTACTGTATTTTTCCCATCAATCATTGTTTGTATTCAAGTATTTGTTGATTCATTAAATTGAGAGGATATATGTTTAGTGAACATTCTATCTTATGTCTTCCTTCTTCATTCTTCCACCTATCAGCATATAATCTTGTTTTTTGTTGAGCAGCTTTAGTGCCTTCGATGAGTAGAATGTTTGTGACTCCATTTCCCATTGGTGTAGCCTACTAATCTATAGTTTGCTGCCCTCTCCCTTTCTTTCTCCATATTGTTGATCCACCTATTCAAAACAAAAATTATCTTTTACATTTTGATATTGTTGAGTGTACACTTTAGCAGTCAAAGTGTGACTTGTAGTGCTAACATTTTTGGCATCATTGTCGGGGATGGATTTGAGTAGATTGAAAAGCTCCATGAGAATAATGACACTGCACAGCTCCAGCTTTAGATGGTGACTGAAGTTGGACACCTTCAAGATTGTACATTCACCATGGCGACTCCATTGTTCAGAATCTGTTGGTGACTCCACTGGAATGAGACAAATTAAATGGATATGAAGGCTATACTAGCCAGGAGGTTTTCCCCACTCAATTTCTCATCCATAGATGTTTATCCACATCCTGTGCCTTAAATTGATGAATGGAAATATCTCTTGCCCAGATTTTATGAAGGTGAGAATGACAGCCCTGTTGAGCATGTTCATGAATTTCATGCTTTGATGCAGCATCTTGACATCCATCATGAAGATATATTGATGAAAATGTTCATGTATTCATTGGAAGGCTATGCGAGGCAATGGTATAGAACACTCCATGCTTCTAGTATTTCCTCTTTGAAGGACTTTCATGAAGTTCTTTATTCTCATTTCAAGATAATTTATCCAACTGAAAGACTTTTTGAGAATTGTTGTGAGGGGTATGCATCATATATTCAGGATTCTGCAAGTGATTCCTCTAGAAGTGATGATGAAGGGGATGATTGTAGAAAGCAAGACTTAGATGATGATTTTCATAATGATTTTCCTAAATTTGAAGAACAAATTCATCATTCATGTCAAAATCTAGGTCCCCAAGAGAAAGATCAATATGGACAATCCATCATTTCCTTTTCTCCTCCTTTTCTCGATTCTTTAAGTCAAGAGGTCATCTTAGGTTCAGAGTTATTTCATCATGAGGATAGTGTTGCAGCTTGTCATCACTGAATAACAGCTTACCAGTTTTTTTTGTAATCCCTCCTATTGTTAATGAACCAGTGTGCCATGATTTGTCAAGTTTTGATTACTATGAGGATGTTTTTCCTAAACAACCAGTTGTCTCAGCTATTGTACTAATCCCCTTAGCCATTAATAGTCAAATGTTCATTGATTCACCTTTGTATGATGATTATGAAGATGATTTCCATGAACAATTTGTTGAATACCTTATATAAAAGAAGTACCCTTCCCATCAAAGCAACAATAGCTTGTTTCAACCCTCATGTCATATTTTTGTTGTTAAAAAAGAAGAAAAAGATGATAATCTAAGTTTATAAGGTGAAAAATTGAGAAATTGGGACCATAAGCCAAGCTATGATGAATATACCTCACAATCAGAAGATAAGACAGAAGATTGTAGTTTCTCAAGCACTTCTAATTATGATGAATTGCCCTATCAACCCCCTATTCCTCTTGAAGACACAAGCTCAATTTCATCAAGCATCCAAGATCAAATGCCATGTGAGAAGATGAGAGAGGTTGAAATTAAAGAAAGACAAGCATCACTAATCCTTTTTCTTAATACACCTCATGACCAGGAGTGGACCAAGGCCATATGCATTGAGAATGAATCAGAAAATCAGCAAGCAATGCAACAACCAAGCACAGTGGAGGAAGGACCTAATGCAGTACTTTTCCTTCTTACACAAAGAAATGTCATAGGGGAAAGTATTGATGATGTTTTTCAGGATCCATTTGCATCTTGTCTGCAAGCAACAAGTGAGCCTAGGCTCACTGATTTCTTCAATGGAAAGTGTATTGCCAAATGTTTCTTTAACGTGCCTTCAAGTAGGAATTATCTATGGTGCTTAAGGAAGCACATTTCAAAGCTTCAAACAGTTGAAAAAATGATGAAATGGCTTCATTGGTTGTTTCATGTAACTTGAATTCCTAATTTTCCCAATAATTAGAGTAGGTGTGTGCAATAAGCTTGTTGGACAAGCATCGTTTTCATTATTTTTGTCAGTTTCAGTTTTCATTTGCATTTAGTTTCAGTTCAAGGTCACAGATCAAAGCAGATTACAAAGGTTAAAGGTTGGGAGAAGCCCTAGGATAAGGCATTGAAACTACAAGAGTTCTTAAAGCCTCACAGGGAGGACTCTATCCCCCATGGAGCCTATGTTAGCACAATAATTTGCATCCAGAAGAGGCTTGACTCTCCATAAGAAACTAAATAACCTCTACAGGAATATACTGGCTTCTAACCTATCAACTCAAAGTTATTGATTATTCTCATCATACAGAAGAGCACAGACATTCCATAGCGACATGGCACTGTGGAATTGTCTATATAGCATGGTATGCCATTTTACTACCTAAAATGCTACCAAATTTGTTAAGCAGTGTAATGATGGCGCTATGAATTCCATAAGTTGTTACCAAATTCATTTTCATGTCATATGCTACCAAATCTATCAATGTTGAAGTGATGTAGCTTCAAATTATGATGGCGCTACCAAATTGCACGCAGGCACACAGGCAGGCGCTACCGAAATTTTGACAGAGACCAAATTGTGCAGAGTTATTTTGCAAGGACGCTTCTGCCAGTTTTGAGTGACTAACTTAAAAATTGGATTATGAACAAATGAGAAGTTAGTTTTCAAAAAAGGAGGAGGTTTTTGTTCATAACATACCAAATAACAAAAGCCTCTCTTAGTTTTTCAAAATGTGTTAGTTTTTTAGAGATATTAGACATAGAATTGGTTCTACTGAATGTGCATAATTGTTTTACAGCGACGCTATGGAATTTCCTATAGCAGTCATGGTTTGGATATTTGCCTTGTTGGGAGGTTTCCACCTGTCAAGGAGGATTTGAATGGATTCTCAAGGATCAATTATATGTCAAGGGACACTTGCACCTAATTTTTATCTCCATCAAAGGCCTCATGCAATGAGGTGGAAACAATTTATTAATGACTTCCAACAAATTCCTGAAAATTAGCAGTTTGTTGGATTTTTGTCTCTTTTATTGTTGCCACCTATCTCCAAGGCTTAGAATCGAATGGAGGAGATGGAATTTGACCTCCTAAGTTTATTTGGATGTTATTTTCTATTTAAGGAAGGAGATATATCTTGGATAAAGGGGGATTCATGAGCCAAGAGAGGCTAGAGAGAGTAGGAGCAGGTAGTTTTCCTTTGTGTGTTCATTTGTAAGCCTGTGGGAATTTTATGATTGTAAGAATTACTGCTATTGGAGACTCATGAGAATTGTGATTTCAGATTGTAATTATTTTTTTTATATTTCTTCTTATTTGAATATATTGGAGATTTGAGGATCAAATGTTTCCAATGATTTATGGATCCCTAAGCAACAGAGGATCTATTGTATTTTTCCCATCAGTCATTGTTTATATTCAGGTATTTGTTGATTCATTAAATTGAGAGGATCTTTGTTTAGTGAACATTCTATCTTATGTTTTCCTTCTTCATTCTTCCACCCATCAGCATATAATCTTGTTTTTTGTTGAGCAGCTTTAGTGCCTTCGATGACTAGAATGTTTGTGACTCCATTTCCCATTGGTGTAGTCTATTGATCTGTAGTTTGCTTCCCTCTCCCTTTCTTTCTCCATCTTGTTGATCCACCTATTCAAAAAAATATATATATTTTACATCCTGATGGGTGTTGAGCTTGCACTTTAGCAATCAAACTGTGACTTCCAGTGCTAACAGGATGGAAAGAACCGAACTATGTATTTTTCACCACCAAAACCAAACCCAATCATGGAGCAAGATACTTATCGCTTGGCACCGCTTCACATGCCAGAGACAGAAAGATGAATGCATCTATATTTGAAGGATATATTCGCGATCTACAAGATACCATTGCCAACATTTGGGGGATAACACCGCAGGTTGTTGCATACTATCAGGGCATAGCTAACTTCAAGGCCACTTGACATGCGATGTGGATTCAGGCACGGAAGGACCCTAACAAGCAATGGCTACAATTGTGCTATTGCATCACGGAGGGGGACATATAAATGGCCATCAAGGATTGGGAAGACGAATCGAGGATTCCAGTCCTCACTCGAGACATACTTGCAAGGGAAGAGGAGGAGGAGGAAAGTCAAGAACATACACATGTCAAGGAGGTAGGGCAGGAATAGAAACATCCCTAGGAAATCACAGTGCTCAAGAAACTAAGGACATTCCAGACCAAACCAAAGCAGAAGAAAGGGGGGAAATCCAAGACAGGAGTCTAAACAGGGAAGAAGCATAATACATAGGTGCCCCAAGTACAACAGAACTAGGTTGAGGCCACGCAGAGGACCACACCAAGTCCTAACCCACAAGAGTCGAGCCAGACCAAGTGGCCAACTACTCAGACGGGGGGTGTGCATAAGAATATGAAGGTGCATAGAACACCTACATAATACACGATCACAGAGGATGATGCAGAAATGGTAGCCCAAATGGTCTAGGATCACACATTCAAGGATTTTGAAAATTTTTTGAGCCAAAGGGACAAAATTGAATAAGAACTGAAGGACATGCGACAACTCCTCAAGTAGGTCGGGGAAGCACAGGTAGCCAGTAGTAGCATAGAAACGGGCCCATCAGCATCACAGACATGAGGAGAACCCGAAGCAAGCGAGCGAGATACAGTCCAGACAATACCACAGCCGAGTGCAATGTTTCACGTTACACCCAGCATGTTGTGCATGGACAAGATCATGGGGCAGACACCCCTAAATAACTTGGCTCAATCACAGTTAATATTATCACGGATACCAACCAAGGCCCTATATAAACTGCAAGTTAGCATTACCCAGGAGATACAGTCTCGTGCATGCACAGACACAACCGAACTGAATCAGGTAAAGGATAAATTAGACGATATGGAATTGGCGTTTGAGCAAGCCAAGCTCGAGACCACATAGTAAAGGGAACGTGTGAAGTTACTGGAGAAGAAAGTGACCAGAGCTTACGAGAAGATTCCAAAGACATTGCAGAGGGATGTACTCATGGAAACAGAAAATATTGATCAGATTGCGTAGAAAATCGATCAGTATCAAAAGGAGATCTAGAATATCCACGAGTAGCTCACACCTACCACTCCACTGGAGGTCAGGGATAAAAGGAAGTCGGATGCAATAGAGAAGATACACGAGATAGAACGACAGGTCCACGCAGCGGCCAACTTGTTCAACAAAGCAGCACAGCTTTGGACGAAGATGGAAGAGGATCAGCAGGTCTAGCAATGTGACCAGGAAGAATTAAGGATAAGCGCAGCTATCCAATACCTCAAGCATAGGCAGAAGACAATGTCAATCATGGAGCACGTCAAAGGGGTGCAAGATATGAAGAAAATGCAATCAGAACTCACCACTGCGCAGACACAGAAAAAGGAACATTGGTCTCAAATGGAACCACTCCAAGAGAGAGTAGCAGAGGTCATTGCATGGGCATAGGAAGCCATGACATATATGGAATAGACCTAGGCAGAGTGTTCAAGGTTGATCAGTGACGTGATTGTAGTACAGACATTGGACGCACTCAAGGAGAAGACCGTGCAGGCTCAAACGCAAGCAACGGAGCTTAGGGAGAAGTTCCAAGCGATCACCAGGGAGATCGATGAAGCACACAAAGGTTAGGTGGCTCAAAAAAAGCCACATGTCAGTGTTGGGGGGCTATTGGAAGAAGGCCAAAGCAGAAAGAAAGGTTATTTTGGGAAGGAAAGCAGCAGCTGGAAGGAAGAGAAGCACGTGCGCATGCATGGAAGACCTAACAATGTTAGGGTTAGAGTTTTTGTAATACATTGTAATGGTCGATGAGCCAGAAACATATAAAGATAGATATCTAGGTCTCAAAGAGGAGAGAGGGTGTTAGAGCAAGAGGAGGATATAGAGGGTCCTAAGGAGGAGTCATGTTTTGATAGACAGTTATAATATTTTGTTATACGACCTAATTTTGTAATTTGTTGAGTTGGAGAGGAGGAAGGAGGGTAGATCTTGAGGGTTATATTCCAAGTTGAGGATCCTAATGCGATATAGTTTGACTCATAATAGATATCACCCCAACTGAGAGGAGGTGTAAAGCGTGTGGCGCTGTATTTTTGGAACTGCTATAATAAAAGAGCTTA
>JASDQU010681284.1:37344-49543 GCA_032191745.1 Picea mariana
TTTCATTTTGAATCATCTTGGACTTGAACATTTAAGTGGGGTAAAAGGAGGTTGCCCCCTCGAAGAGGCTTATTATCTGAAATTATCTCTTTTTCAAGGCGTTGAGTACTTTTCCTGAGGTTTTTCTATGCTATATTGATGTTTGGTTCTTAACAAAGTATGGATTTTGATGTTGTTATTGACATGGAAACAAACTGTATGTTTTGGAAAACAAGCATATATTTAGATAGAATGTTTTGGATAGCATGGATATTATCCTATTTTTGGTCAACGGTCATATTTTATTTTTTCTAATATAAAAATGTTTGACTATTTATGTGAATGGGAGTCACAAGGAAAATGTTGGAGCATATCTTGGGTTATTATTTTTCACATCATGTTGATTATTGAAGTTAATAAAAAGGGAGTAACAAGGAGGAGTTATATTTTTAAAAAATTTAACAAGAGATTAGGGGTCCCACCTATTTAGTTATTGTTTAATAGACCCATATTTATTTTATTATTATCTATTTGTCTCAAACTAGTGGTTAAGAAAACTAAAGCTTAAAAAAAGAAAGATAGTTGAACTACCATAAATTGTTTTGAATAAGAATAAAAGCTCAATCAAAAGAAGAGACAAAGGGGAGAGAATAGAAGGAGAACTTATGATATAAGGTCTGCTCTATATTTGTGAGATTTTCTTTTTCTTCAACCATTCTGAGTTTCCTAGATAATTAAATCATCTTGATGATAGCAGGGTCTTATTGAAAGAAGCAGGATTCAAAATTGAATCATATATTTTAGCAGCTTGTTTCTAAAGGTTATTATCTTCTTTGGAAGTATGTGTGTTATTGTTTGTTTATGGATTAGATTCCATAACTGATAAAGGATATTTTGCAAAGTCAAGTGACAACACTTTTATGGCAAGTTGATCCAAATCTTTAGTTTCAGTTTATTTTGTTGTCAGAGTCTTTTTGTATATTGTCCATCGGAGGCTTCTAAATCTGACTTTGGTCCCACCCTCACAGAGGTTTGTAAAGAGAATTTCGCTTTGTATCTCAGAATGAAATTAATACAAAAAAAAAAATCAATGTTTTGATTTCAGTGTCACATGTGTATCTTATGATATTGTTTAGACTTTACTTTTATTCTCGTCTCTTTTCCAGTACACACTTATGTATATCTTTGCTTCTTTTGTTTTTTTTCTACAGTTACTGTTGGAAGCAAGCCAAAGAGGAAAGAAAGGCTATTATGGGAAGGAATCCATGCACGAGGAAAGCGACAGCTGGAAGGAAGAGAAGCATGCGTTCATGCATGGAATACCTAAAAACATTGGGGTTAGGGTTTTTGTAATACATTGTAATGGCTGATGAGCCAGAAATGTATAAATATAGATAAGAATGTCTCAAAGAGGAGATTTGGGAGAGAGGGAGCTAGAGAAAGAGGCGGATATAGAGGGTCCTTAGGAGGAGTCATGTTTTAATAGCTAGTTATAATATTTTGCTATACGACCTAATTTTGTAAGTTGTTGAGATGGAGAGGAGGAAGGAGGGTAGATATTAAGGGTTAGATCATAGGCTAAGGATCCCGGTGTGATCTAGTCCACCTCATAATAGATCTTGAACTGACTGAGAGGAGGTGTAAAGCACACGGCACTGTAGTTTTGGAACTGCTATAATAAAAGAGCTTAAGAGCCAGATCTTTGTGGACGTATCCCAGGAGGGGATGAACTATGGTAAAACTCATGTTATGTGATTGAATGCATGTGTTTCCTTACTGTTAAGTAGTTATTGGTATGATAAATGAATAAGATGATTATACTCCATGCATAATCATGAATAACAGTTTATTTCTTTAATAAGTTAAATAGAAATCTTAGTGCACACTTCTCATATCTACACTCAATCTTGGACTAAAAACACTTGAGTATTGCAGTCACCAATTAAGACTATCTCGGGTGAGATGGCACAATGCACTCTGTGTGCTGCGTTGCCTTCTGGTTTACCAGGAGGGTCAATAGTTTTAGAGGCTTTGTTGGAACCCCAGTAGACATGAACCCTAGGTCAAGCATATTGAAGATACAAACTCAAACGTATAAAATATAACCAACAAATGGTTTTTTTGTCGTTAGTTGGAACAGTATAGGATTGAGTATATGGTATCTGTAATATTTGCAGAAGGAAAGTCAAGAGAATATTGAATCGGACGATGAGAAGGTGAAAATAATGAGACGCTAGAAGGGGATGTTGAGACTGTGAAATCACAAAAAAGCAGAGATCGAAAGTTGTTTGAAGACAAAGGAGCTAGAGTTTGTGCAGAAAGATAGCATAAACCCTAGAGTAGCACCACGCAATATCTTGAGAAATACGTGTTTACTGATCTGCATGAAGTCTTTTTCTGTGATTTTCCAAACTTATTATAGGAATGGATATTGAGGTTGAAGGATAACCATGCAACAAACCGGATCTGGCAGTTAGAGTGGACCCCAGTTCAGATTGAGCAGTTGCAGCACGTGAACAACAAATTCACCCGTGCAGTAGATTTTTGGCTCGGCAGTATTGTAGGAGGCTTTATAACATAATTTGCAGTCGATACGGTGAAGTTGTATAGCGCAGCGGAGCAAGAGTTTATGCATGGGCCTCGAGGAAGGTATATTAGATAGATGTATACTTCTATTAAGATACTGCTATACAACAAAGGTGTAATGACGATGGAGTCATATAGCTAAATTTCCATGCATGCATGGGGGAAGGGGGGAAGCGATGACAGAAAGAAAAGAAATGGAAGGAGGAGTGGATAAAGGAAATACAGAGGAACCCTTGGACCCAATTATGATGGGTGACGACCAGATCAAGCGGAACATGGTGACATCTCGAAAGATGCGCAGTGGAGTACCCTACCAATATAAGGTGAATACAAAGAAGAGAGTCGTATCCATGAGGGAAGGCTTGGCAAGTGATGAAGAAGAGGTAGAGGATCTCTGAGATGTGGAGAAAATTGATGAAATCATGTGTGCAACATATGAGAGGAAGGTGAGAGGTCCAAGAGAGGGAAGAGAAGGTAGCAATCCTATCCATATTAATGTCAGTGTGGAACCCATAAACCCATGTGTGACTAATACACCAAAGAGAACACCCCCGTTTAGACAACCGAATTTCGGGAGAAGAAAGACAGCAAGAAGTACATCTACACAAAGAAAAAAAACTGGAGGAGCCAGTTCAGGAAGCAATAGTCAATTATCTACACCGCGTGGAGGTAGTAGTTCAGCATTCAAGATGGCAAGACATGATACCACCATCAGGTTACCATAATTCAAAGGAGAAGCATTGGAGGACCTATAAAAACATGTGTTTATCTGTGAAAAGATTTGGGAAGCAAAACAGATCACAAACGAAGATACTAAACTTGCACATCTAGAAATTACATTAAGGGATCGTGCATTGGATTGGTATATGAGTCTAGCTACAAACAATCCACCAGGGACAACCAGAACGATTACGGACATCAAGAAATTGTTGATAAATGAGTTTCAGAAGCCAAGTTCAGAGGATCAGTACATGAACGAGATGATAGAAATTAGACAGAAACCAAGAGAATTTGTATGGTATATTGACCAAAGATTCAAGCGACTGAAAGGATATTTGAAATATCTCATGATCGATATGCAGCACAGGCACTTGTTCATCAATTCACTACTACCACACTTAAAATATCCATTGCGACAATAGAAGTTTCATACACAGGCAGAGGCTCTACAAGCAACCCTGCAACTAGAAGAAAACCAATATGAGGAGACAGATCCAGCCATCAAAGAAATGAAGGAGGATTTGAAGAACTTAATGTTCCAGCTAAACCAGAACAAAAGTAAGGACAAACGAGAAGTTGTGTGGTGTACCACATGTAGGATGGAAGGACACCACAAGAACGAATGTCCAACATCCGTGCAGTATATGGCAGCAGGAATGACAAATCTGTTACCAACAAGAGGACTATGATGCGAAATCTATAAGAAATTGGGCCATGATCCATATCATTTCCCAATGATGCAGAAATACCAGAGAGTCCCAAAGAGTTCATATTGCAACTTTTGCAATTCAGTGGGCCACGATGACAAATATTGTAGATAGTAGAACTATGGATTTGATGAGAGAGAGGACATCAGATGCATATAGGGTGCAAGAAGAAATGATGACTAGGCAAGCCGCACCATAGTTTAACCAAGTTCCATCCCCATACAACACTGCACAGCAACAGTATAATATTTCTCAACAACCATATAATATCGCACAACCACAGTACAACACATTGAAACCTCGGTACAATACCGCGCAGTACAATCAGGCGCCTAAGTATAATGCGCCAAGAGGAGATCGAGTTGGTTAGAGAGGTGGAGGATGAGAAAGAGGAGGCTTTGGAAGAGGTAGAGGACCGGTAGTTTGTCACAACTGTCAACAATCAGGACATTATGCAAGAGAATGTTCACTTCCACTAGCAACTTGTATGTCTTGTGGCGCATCATATCATGACACAGAAGAATGTCCTACATTACTCAGGAAGATCCAGGAAAAGAGAAATCGGAACAACCAGAACATTCAATGGATTTCAGTGGAATCAAGGGATGAAGGATGAAACATCAACATAGTTACACGTGGAGGAGCTAAAATAGGAAACGACGCAATCCAACAAGAACCAGTACAACACTAGTGGGTGAAGAAGAATGTTGAACCAAGGAGACAGTTCGATGCACAGAATGAGAAGGAAATATTTAAGCAATCCAAACAATAATTTGTGAAGCAAGACACCACATCGACTTCGTCTGCACAACAAAGCAAGGAAGAGACAGAGTACGAAATGCCTCCATCGTTGGATCATACCATATAAATGCAGCCCCTGGGACAAGTAAGTACAATCAAAGGATTTTTGCAATCATGTGTAAAACTATTGAATGATCCATCCACTGTAAAAATATTGCAAAGTATAGTAGAGAAATGTATTATAGAGACAAAAGGAAGAATAGAACAAAAAATAGTCAATCACCTACATACAAGGAGAAGAAAAACTAGGGAGTTCAGCTGAATGTCAACATTGGAGATTTCAACATGGGAGATATCATACTGGATTTAGGATCTGAAGTCAATGTACTACCAAAAACGACCTAGCAATGTATGGGAGAGCCCACATTAGGATATTCACATGTTCAGCTAAAACTAGAAAACCAACACAGAGTTCTACCAATTGGCATACTAAAATGAGTGATAGTAGACCTGGATGGAGTGTGCACTAAAGTAGACTTAGAGGTGATTGAAATAGTGGATGGCATAACACCATATCCATCATTTCTTGTCTTGGATTGGGATTTTGATAACCAGGCCATAATAAATTTAAATACACAAAAAAATGGCATTTGAATCGGGAGAATACAAGATCATCACACCATTAGACCCATCATAAGGGGAAAGGTTTGTAGAACCTACTTGCTTAGACTTGGAGGAAATAATCCAGTTGTACAGAAAAACTGCGTGTGATGAGGATTGCGTAAACCCAACTACAGATGGGATACTCATTTGGAGGAGAATTACTTCATGTGCGACGGACTCAGATACAAGTTTAGAAAACTAGCAACAAAGGCTACATGAATTTTCCACAAGAAGGTGTGCAAGAATAGATCGCGCAGTAAGATGGGTAGGTATAGAGATAAGGGAACCACCCATTTTCCATGGAGTAAATGATCTAGAAGTATCCTTGGCAGAATATGAGGATGAATTGTTAGAAAATCAGAGACTTTTAGCACTCGATATAGCACTCAAGGACACACCCACAAGATGGTGGGGTGCACACAAGGAAACAATCAAGGATTGGTACAAATGTAAGCGGCTACTGCACACAAGGTTTGGCGTAGAACAAAAAAGAAACAAGAAACAGAAGTATGATGGACAGGGGGCACCAATGGAACACTTGGAGAAGTGAAGAACGTTGTGGAAAATGACACCCCCAAAGGAATGGCCTCATCATTTCGTACATGCCTTAGAAGGCATACCAGCAAACTGGTATATGGACCAGGAACTATGCAAAGGAACTTCGAGATGGACGGTACTGCAACAAAATTTTAAAGTCACTTTATCATTCGAGCATGAGAACCCCAACATAGATGCAGCAGTTAGCAGATAAGAGGGTTCATATTCATTAAGGAACCAGAAGTTGAACTCATAACAGAGGAAAAATAGCTGAACAGACAGACAGTAAAAGAATTGTTGTCATGCTACCATGTGCAGGAAGAATCACCCGATGAAGACGATCCACGCAATATTCATATCGAGGAAGCATAAGTCGAAAGAGAAGTAGAAAGTCCACCTCTAGAATCAGAAGTAATTTTTGCATCAATCAAGGTGAAGAAAGTCAACATCGAGACAGTTGAGACTCCCAAAATGGACATCATTGGAGACTACTGGGATGAGAAAATAGTAGAAAGCATAACAAATTTACTGCGCGAGTACAGCGATCTGTTCCCCACAACATTTATAGAAATGAAGGGAAGAGTAGGAGAGCTAGGAGAAATGAAGATACCACTCAGAGTTGAAGCAAGGATGAGGGATAAAAAATCCTATTGCAAAATTGGAAACAACAGAGAGTGATCGCACATACTAATCATAGAGATAAGTTTACAGAGGTTGTAGAGGCCACTTACCTTGGTAGACGATCGACGTTTACCACAATGGCACCACCAAAACAAGAAGAATAGAGCTAGACTGCCAGACAACCCAGAATTAGGACCAGAGCACAAACACAATTGCAGGGAAGCGAACAATAGCCACCAGAAGTCGTCAATATAGACGAAATCCTATCACCGGATACAACACTAGAAAGCCTGACACTCGTGGTAGAAGAAACCTAACAAACATCACCTATAGGCATGGACATCGATAGGACAGAAGAGGGGCAACGTCGACAGAATGAGGACGTGGGAACTCAAGTGCAACCATAAAACCCTGAACAAGCCTCGAGAGTCAATGGGATGACTCCAAATCAGGAAATAGCGACTGAGCCAAAGGAATCGTAGACAACCGTGTTGGAACACCCATAGGAGGGAGAAGTGGAAGATGTCATGAGCTGGTTGGAACAGTATGTCAAAGAAAGGCCAATGGAGGCTAGAACCTCGATTCAACCACCACCATGAAAGGACAAGCAGATAGTACCTAGGTCACCACGCAGACAACCCACCGCAACAATTGTTTTTCCACACATACTAGAAGGGGTATGGGTAAAATCAGATTTGTTAGGATATGTAGAAAAACTGAAGTACTCGGACCATGATGTAACAGACACGGAAAAGTTCCCATAATTCACAAAAAAATTATATCTACATACTGTAGGTGTAGATCTCTTTGGCAAACCCATTCATCAACCAGTCCAGTGGGCAATGGGACTGGCTAAAACGGTAATTTTAGGTCTGTTGGAACTACCACACTTTGGCAAAGGAAAGTATGCAAACAGTTGTGTCAAGAAGTTGATGGCAATCACAAATGGTGGAGATTTGTGGCTGGACAAGCTCATCTCAATAAACGTTGAGATCATTGCACACATCACAGGGTTTCCATCACGGGGCATGGATCCCGCACAATTTATCGAGGACAAAACAAAGGAAATATGACACTGAAAGGGGGAAGTGCAGAATCATCATCAAATGGATCAGTGAAAGTGCGACAAGAATGGCCACAAAAATCATGGCCTGCAAGTTTCTTAGAATATTCCGCAAGGAGGAAGTCTCGATCGGGGTTTTCGCAGCTGCAGCACAGTGTGTCAAGGGCACCATAATCAGCTGGGCCCCTTTTCTTTTGAATCAGTTTCTAGATTACTACAAGGATGCACAGGATCTGGGGAAATAATTTCATTATTCATGGATTATCATGTTGATAGCCATTATGGGATGTGTTAGCACAAGAATTTGCAGCCAGAAGAGGCTTGCCTCTCCATCAGAAACTAAATAACCTCTACAGGCATATACAGGCTTCTAACCTATCAACTCAAAGTTCTTGATTAGTCTCATCATATATAAGAACACATACATTCCATACCGACATGGCGTTGTGGAATTGTCTATATAGCATGGTCTGTCATTTTACTACCTAAAATGCTACCAAATTTGTTACGCAGTGTAATGATGGCGCTATGAATTCCATAGGTTGTTACCAAATCTATTTTCATGTCGGATGCTACCAAATATATCAACATTGAAGTGATGTAGCTGCAAATTATGATTGTGGTTCCAAATTTCATGCAAACAAATAGGTGGGCGCTACTGAAATTTTGACAGAGACCAAATTGTGCAGAGTTATTTTGCAAGGACACTTCTACCAATTTTGAGTGACTAACTTAAAACTTGGATTATGAACAAATGAGAAGGTATTTTTGAAAACTGGAGGAGGTTTTTGTTCATTACATACCAAATAAAAAAAAAATCTCTCAGTTTTTTCAAAATCTGTTATGTTTTGAGATATATTATACATAGAAGTGGTGCTACCGAATGTGCATAACTGTTTTACAGCGGTGCTACGGAATTTCTTGTAGCAATCACGGTTTGGATATTCACCTTGCTGGGAGGTTGCCACCTATAAAGGAAGATTAAAATGGATTCTCAAGAATCATTTATATGTCAAGGGACACCTGAACCTAAGTTTTATCTCCATCAAAGGCCTCACGCAATGAAGTGGAAAAAATTTATTAATGACTTCCAACAAATTCCTGAAAATTAGCAGTTTGTTGGATTTTTGTCTTTTTGATTGTTGTCACCTATCTCCAAGGCTTAGAATCCAATGGAGGAGATGGGATTCGACCTCCTAAGTTTATTTGAATGCTATTTTATATTTAAGGAAGGAGAGATCTCTTGGATAAAGGGTGATTCATGAACCAAGAGAGGCTAGAGAGAGTAGGAGCATGCAGTTTTCTTGTGTGTGTTCATTTGTAAGGTTGTGGGCATTTTATGATTGTAAGAATTACTGCTATTGGATACTCATGAGAGTTGTGATTTCAGATTGTAATTATTTTGTTTATATTTATTCTTATTTGAATATATTGCATATTTGAGGATCAAAGGCTGCCAACGATTTATGGATCCCTAAGCAACAGAGGATCTACTGTATTTTTCCCATCATTCATTGTTTGTATTCAAGTATTTGTTGATTCATTAAATTGAGAGGATATATGTTTAGTGAACATTCTATCTTATGTCTTCCTTCTTCATTCTTCCACCTATCAGCATATAATCGTGTTTTTTATTGAGCAGCTTTAGTGCCTTCGATGAGTAGAATGTTTGTGACTCCATTTCCCATTGGTGTAGCCTACTAATCTATAGTTTGTTGCCCTCTCCCTTTCTTTCTCCATCTTGTTGATCCACCTATTCAAAACAAAAATTATCTTTTACATTTTGATATTGTTGAGTGTACACTTTAGCAGTCAAAGTGTGACTTGCAGTGCTAACATTTTTGGCATCATTGTCGGGGATGGATTTGAGCAGATTGAAAAGATCCATGGGAATAATGACACTGCACAGCTCCAGCTTTAGATGGTGACTGAAGTTGGACACCTTCAAGATTGTACATTCACCATGGCGACTCCATTGTTTAGAATCTGTTGGTGACTCCACTGGAATGAGACAAATTAAATGGATATGAAGGCTATACTAGCCAGGAGGTTTTTCCCACTCAATTTCTCATCCATAGATGTTTATCCACATGTTGTGCCTTAAATTGATGAATGGAAAGATCTCTTGCCCAGATTTTATGAAGGTGAGAATGACAGCCCTGTTGAGCATGTTCATGAATTTCATGCTTTGATGCAGCATCTTGACATCCATCATGAAGATATATTGATGAAAATGGTCATGTATTCATTAGAAGGCTATGCGAGGCAATGGTATAGAACACTCCATGCTTCTAGTATTTCCTCTTTGAAGGACTTTCATGATGTTCTTTATTCTCATTTCAAGATAATTTATCCAACTGAAAGACTTTTTGAGAATTGTTGTGAGGGATATGCATCATATATTCAGGATTCTGCAAGTGATTCCTCTAGCAGTGATGATGAAGGGGATGATTGTAGAAAGAAAGACTTAGATGATGATTTTCATAATGATTTTCCTAAATTTGAAGAACAAATGCATCATTCATGTCAAAATCTAGGTCCCCAAGAGAAAGATCAATATGGACAATCCATCATTTCCTTTTCTCCTCCTTTTCTCGATTCTTTAAGTCAAGAGGTCATCTTAGGTTCAGAGTTATTTCATCATGAGGATAGTGTTGCAGCTTGTCATGACCGAATAATAGCTTACCAGTTTTTTTTGTAATCCCTCCTATTGTTAATGAACCAGTGTGCCATGATTTGTCAAGTTTTGATTACTATGAGGATGTTTTTCCTAAAAAACCAGTTGTCTCAGCTATTGTACTTATCCCCTTAGCCATTAATAGTCAAATGGTCATTGATTCACCTTTGTATGATGATTATGAAGATGATTTCCATGAGCAATTTGTTGAACACCTTATATCAAAGAAGTACCCTTCCCATCAAAGCAACAATAGCTTGTTTCAACCCTCATGTCATATTTTTGTTGTTAAAAAAGAAGAAAGAGATGATAATCTAAGTTTATAAGGTGAAAATTTGAGAAATTGGGACCATAAGCCAAGCTATGATGAATATACCTCACAATCAGAAGATAAGACAAAAGATTGTTGTTTCTCAAGCACTTCTAATTATGATGAATTTCCCTATCAACCCCCTATTCCTCTTGAAGACACAAGCTCAATTTCATCAAGCATCCAAGATCAAATTCCATGTGAGAAGATGAGAGAGGTTGAAATTAAAGAAAGACAAGCATCACTAAGCCTTTTTCCTAATACACCTCATGACCAGGAGTGGACCAAGGCCATATGCATTGAGAATGAATCAGAAAATCAGCAAGCAATGCAACAACCAAGCACAGTGGAGGAAGGACCTAATGCAGTACTTTTCCTTCTTACACAAAGAAATGGCATAGGGGAAAGTATTTATGATGTTTTTCAGGATCCATTTGCATCCTATCTGCAAGAAACAAGTGAGCCTAGGCTCACTGATTTCTTCAATGGAAAGTGTATTGCCAAATGTTTCTTTAACGTGCCTTCAAGTAGGAATTATCTATGGTGCTTAAGGAAGCACATTTCAAAGCTTCAAACAGTTGAAAAAATGATGAAATGGCTTCATTGGTTGTTTCATGTAACTTGAATTCCTAATTTTCCCAATAATTAGAGTAGGTGTGTGCAATAAGGTTGTTGGACAAGCATCGTTTTCATTATTTTTGTCAGTTTCAGTTTTCATTTGCATTTAGTTTCAGTTGAAGGTCACAGATCAAAGCAGATTGCAGAGGTTAAAGGTTGGGAGAAGCCCTAGGATAAGGCATTGAAACTACAAGAGTTCTTAGAGCCTCACAAGGAGGACTCTATCCCCCATGGAGCCTATGTTAGCACAATAATTTGCATCCAGAAGAGGCTTGCCTCTCCATAAGCAACTAAATAACCTCTACAGGAATATACAGGCTTCTAACCTATCAACTCAAAGTTATTGATTAGTCTCATCATACAGAAGAGCACAGACATTCCATAGTGACATGGCACTGTGGAATTGTCTATATAGCATGGTATGCCATTTTACTACCTAAAATGCTACCAAATTTGTTAAGCAGTGTAATGATGGCGCTATGAATTCCATAAGTTGTTACCAAATTCATTTTCATGTTGTATGCTACCAAATCTATCAATGTTGAAGTGATGTAGCTTCAAATTATGATGGCGCTACCAAATTGCACATAGGCACACAGGCAGGTGTTATAACCCTAAAATGCACTACACAGGCTTACCTGGCATCATGCCAACTCATGTCTCTTCCTTGCCAAAGCCATGCTGAATAAAACCTTGAAAAACCACTTAAATCAAGCAACCCGCACCCTAACCTTTCACTGGGCGCGGTGGACCGCTTGTTGGCCTTCTACTGCACACGAGTGACCACGGGCTAACCCACTACAGCTCGCGTTTACCTAACAAAGCAGAAAATCAGGAAAGTTTCCACCGGGACGAAGAGCTTTTTGTCAGTTAACTGGAACTCCTAGCCATGCATGGCCGAGGGTTCGCCTAAAACCCTAGCTCCTTCTAGCCTATAAAAGGAGGGGTAGGGGTACTATTCAAAGGAGGAAAATCAT
>JASDQU010681285.1:0-46409 GCA_032191745.1 Picea mariana
ATAATTCCAAGCCAAATCCAACTTAGCCCAATCCAAGCTCCAAAAGCTAACTTTCTCCATGAGAGCTCCTCTCCTTTTATAAGTTGAAGAGGATAAGGTGAGGAGGTTGGGATGATCCCACTAAATCATGAAAGCAAGTAAGATCCAAACCATTCGGATGACACCTCACCATGGAAGTTTATCTTTCTAGAAGATTTGAGAAAACACTCATTTTTCCCACATGTAAGCATTCTCGCACCCTGCCTATAGAGTACCCTACAAACCTCTCGCAACCCAGCTATGGTGCAACCTGCGAGAATCAGGCATTCTCGCACCTTGCCTATATATCAACCTGCGAACTTCCTCTTTAATAGGGTTTTTACAAAGGAGAATGCAACTTCTTTTCTCAGGAAAAGTTCTTCTCTCTTATTTCTTCAAGAACTCAAGCCACTGACCCCTCTGAAGGAAACATATAGGTTTACATCATTAACGGTTATAGCGATGACGAAAATAATGTGTAACACTGGGAACTGAGAAAGAAGAAGCTTTGTGCAAAGATTTGTCTTGAAGTTGTGAAAGCTTTGTGCATAGATCTATCGCTCTAATGTGCAGTATTCTACTTGATTTATAAAGCTCTGTGCTAAAAGAAAGAAGCCCGATCTGAAGAAAAGAATTCGTATCTGAAGGAGAGAAGCAATATCTGAAAGCTTTGTGCTCTAAGAAAGGTAAAAGTGAGAATTTCTGATTAAACGAGGTAAGATCTGCAAGCTCTATGCTCTGATAAAGGTATGAATAGTGAAAAGCTTTAGATCTGGAAGCTTTGTGCTCTGTAGAAGTAAGATAAGTGGAAATTTTTGTTTCTACAGTATGGATCTAGGTATGTTTAATAGAGTCCATCCTAGTTCAAAAACTAGGGTATTGATAGATGAAGGAAGATTTGATATTAATAGATCCGACAAGAATAGTGAAAGATATGTTATACCTATGCATAGAAAGAATGTTTGGACTAACAAATGGATGTAGGATCCTAGAAATAATTTGTTTCAGGTTATCTCTTATGCTCCTCGTGCACCGTACATGAGAAGCTATGGATTATTTAAAAGAAAGAGGATTAACCCTCTATTACAACTACAAAAGACTAGGACATCTTAATAAGGAATTCCCTGGAAGAAGGCCTAGCTGTCTTTGTTGCAAATATATGGACCATGAAGTGTTGGATTTCCCTAGAATGATTGCTAAAGTTGAAAGAATGGATATGAATTAGGAATACCCTAAGGAAGATCCAGAGACTATAGCAGAATCCCAGAAAGAATCAAAGAAAGTATTGCTACAGATGAAGGAAACCCTGAATGACCATCGACATGTCAGCTTATCAGATATCTTCAAAGAAAAAGAATGCCTTGAAGTAAGAATAGGAGACTTCGACATTGATTGTGTTCTAGATGAAGAGACACAGGTGAATATCATGAAATAGAGAACTTGGGAAGCTATAGGGAGGCCTGCTATGATTCCTTCGTTAGGAGGAGTAGGGTTATTTAGAGGAAAGATGATAAAATTATGTGGAAGGCTCACTTAGATACCTATGAGTGCAAATGGAACTTCGACAGAAGAAGATTTTGAGATTATTAAATTTATTGAAGACAACGCCCTGTTTACCATGTTACTAGGAAGACCTTGGATTGATAGAAATCAAGCCAGACGAAAGGAAGAAGAAAAAGTTTTGGAGCAGAAGAAACAAGAGTTCAAAGATTTCATGACTAGAAGGGTCGCACACTTGATTGAAGAACATGATAAAATATCGAAGCTATTTTACACTAGATATCCAGATGTCAAAGTTGCAAGAATAATAGAGGATCCACAGAAGATTGAAGTACCTATCCTAGATAAAGAAGAGGTATTACCCCTGAGTCCTAGGAAAGAATCTCAACAATGCGCAGTGACTATGTCAAAATAAGATAAGAATTAAAATGGGAAAAGGACTACCGAGATGAAGCTCCTTGGAAAGAAGGCTAGTAAGAAGAGAGATAAGATCCAAAAGTTGTAGAAGGTTCCAGAGGGAACTTCGCAGATGGAAAAATTACAAAATTGGAGCTTCACTGGGATATCAGAATAGAGACACATGGAAATTTGCTATGGTGAAGAAATATAGCCATTGGGGACATTATAATTGTTTGATCGACACTCCGAACATGCAGAAAGGCAATTATGGTTCATCATCAGACCATTGGATCACGCCATAACAGACAGAACAGGGTTAATGGAGGGTTCATACCTGTTGCAAGTGAACCATTGTCGAGTTACCTATTTATCCCATTGCTCCATGCACCAAGAACATTTTTGCTAATTGAGAATTTGAGCCCACAGACTAAGCCGAGTTTATACAGTGATTGTTGAGATCTTTCTCTCTATCTCACTACTGTGTCGAAGTTATTCTCCGAACCCACGATTGTTAACCCCGAGTGTGTATGTTGAATGAATTGAGTGCCGTAGAGAAATCTATTGAAGAAGTTTTGATCGAATTGATGACTGAGAGAGTCATGTCGATGTCTGCAGGTATCCAGGCTTCATCCAGGAGAACCATTCAAGCATCACCATAGACTTCTCGTAGAGTAGGACCGTCCTGACCATCAGATGAGAAGTGAACTAAGCACATGGATGAATTAGCGAATGCTAAGCTGATACCGACTATCTTACCTACCTATATACCACCTTTGAGTGGTGATGTAAACCGTGACAGTGTACCTAGAGATTTTGAGTATGCCTTGGATATTGCGTACCTCTTGAAGGGGATATGCGCAGTTTGCGCAGACCAAGCTAAGATTGCAACGTTGAATTTTAGTGACTTCAACCTCAATGACTGGAAAGTTTACAANATATTCCACACTTTGGACGACACCAGGAGGTGAATGCATGTGTCAAATTGTTTCTGTCTTGCTACCATGGAGGTTATCTATGGTTAAACTGTCCCATAACAGTGGATTTGACGTTGATAAATCGAATCACCGAGCTGAGTATGCAAGGACCTGACCCACAAGATTTCTACCCTGAAAAATCCATGGACTGCGCTCTTGCACAAAGGATCAAGGACACTTACGACAATGTCAAGAATGGCACGCAAGGATACAAGGTAGCTTCTATCCAGAGTGGTGCAGTGTGCCTCTCCTGTCAATTGATCACATGAAAGTTAGTACGAAAGAACCGACTCACTCAAGTCACTAGTTTTGTAGTTGACCTCGCAGGGAAGTGCATAGAGGGCCTACAAAAGAATTGGGTGAAGTACCTGGTGAACCAATTAGAACTTGATTGTAGAGAATCCCATGATCAAGGGTACAAATTTCAATTCAGCTGGATATTGATCCTGATCACTTTCATTGCCTGGGAGATGCCGGAAGGTGTGACCTTCCCAGACATCTACCCCTTTGAACCATTGGCTGCGAAGTTCAACACACTGTGGTATTCAAGCGGCATGAATAAACAGTGGCAGTCCAATGTTGTATTTCATGCATACTACAACCAGTTGAAGGTATCCATACAGTCTGTGCCTCGCATAATTCTGAATACTTTACATAGGTTCCGGCCTTTGATGAAATTCAACACGGACCGCCATTTCATTTATATCATAGTGCACGCTGTTGAGCACAAGCAACAACTTCAGTCCTACTACAAGATAATAGAGGAGGACTTGGAGGAGATCACCAAGGATTGGTCGATGGACCTCCTCATTCCAGCAGAACCTGTGGAGATATCTGATATAGATAGTCCAAAAACTGCGCAGGATACACCCGGACCTAGCAGGATGAAGAAAACTGAAGAGGTTCAGGATTTAGACAGTGCATCTGTGAAGACTGCTTCCATCTCACCAGAGAAAGGAGGTGATGGTAGAGAGATATATGGCGTAGAATTTGAATAGAAGAAAGGAGAGGTTACACTGCCTAGAGATGAGGAGGACCCCTCAAATAAAAGGAAGGTTTCCCCCCCAAATCCTTCCTCTCGGAAGAAATCGAAAGCTTCTATGGCCAAAATGTAGACTATCCTCACCTCAGATGACTTCGATTTCATTATAACGGTCTTGAATGATGCTTCTCTAGAGATAGTAGAGAAATAAGAGGCTAAGAAGGAAGCGATGTACAATAGAATCGAGATTGAGCTCCAAGGAGTACATCAAGAACTATAGTCCAGCCGTGCAGTCTCCACTGCGCCTCTACCATTAGGAACACCAGAACTGGGAGATGATCCAACTCAACTCCATCGAATAGCTGATACAGTCAAAGATCACCTTCAACAAGTGCAAGAAGAAACAACGCAATCCACCCAGGCTTTGACACAAGTACAAGGAGTCCTTGTAGAGAAACACAGTACTGAAGAATGGGAGAAGCTTTCTCTCAAGGAAAATTTCGACGAAGAAAAATCCCAATTGCAGAAAGAAAATGAACAATTTCTCATGGAGAAACTCGAAGTAAAGGAAATGGTCAACAGAGTGCTTCGCTCTGTGACATTCATAGAAGTAAAGGCTGAAGAGAGAATTACACAACAAGTAGTGCAACTTGAAGAAGTGATCCAACAACTACAATAACATATAGCATATTTGGAGCTACGCGTAGTACCCGAGACCCCTTAAGATGTAAGAGACCAAAGGGAAGCAACCGCCAGGAGTGCAGTTGAGAGATTGAAGGCTCTTGCCGGGGAGTGCAAGCAGCTGAGTAACCACAGTGCCCAAACGTATGAGAAGCTTGTTGAGAATCCAGAATTGTAGGCACTGGAGTCACAACTCCAGGAAGATAGCACACAGAGATACTACAGGCACAACTGAAGGCCCTATCAGCTGTATAAAGAATGAAGTGGTCTCATGAGCAGCACACCGTCCAACATCAGATCCATACAATTCAAAGCAAAGTTATGGAAGTAACTCAATGGCTCCAACCTGTGCATGATAAGGCCTATCAGTTGTTCACAGAGGTCAAGAGCCGAGGAGTAGAGCTAGAGCAGGTTGTTAATGTAGTAGAATAATGCCTAGAAGGTCCAGTGAACGACATAGTAATCTAGGTGTTCATCGAGCAAGAGGTTGTAGCACAACAGCAGGTCAAAGCAGCTTGAGGCAATCTTGAGGCATTCGAGGCATAACTAGTAAGACTAGAGTGACTTGGGATGATTCACATGTGAGTGTTGGGAACATGTTGGCCCTTGACCAAGCTTTAGGAGATTCATGGTCATGTTGACCTATGTTGGACTTCGACAGCTTGTCGAAGGAGGAGCGCAAGACGAAGCGGATATCACGGGATCTCAACCCCTTTTTGGGTCCTTTTTAGGTTTTTGGGATTATGTAACGGGATTGGGATGTCGACCCATGGGTTTACCCATGTTTAAGCCTATTTTGTAATATATAAATAGATGCTTAGGATAGATAGAAGTGGTGGTGCATCGAGGTGGTGTATGCAAGCTAGCTGAGTGCTACTTACACGTATGGTGTGTAGATGCTCTGTGCTTATTGTGAAAGACTTGCAGAGCTAGGTGAAAGGTATTGTAAAAGGATGTGAGTGCTTTGTGCTGTAACGCAAGGAAGAAGGATCTAGCGAGGTGCGTAGATCTCCTATCCTAGGCGAAGTAGGTTTTGAGGCTTTGTGCTTGTAACCAATTGACTGAAGATAATAAAGAAGAAGAGTTGGTGGACGTAGCCCCAGGGTGGGGGTGAACCATGTAAACACTATGTTGTTCCTCTTTGTGCTTGTCTTGATGTGTTTATAACTTCTCTTGCTAAGTGCTTTGATATAGATAGAAAGATCTGCTTATGCTTTGGGTTATGAATGTTAGATCTGACTTCTATGAATGTGCTTAGTGCTTTCTTCTGCTAGATTTGATCCATCTGTTTTTTCTAAGTGATTAATTACATTAGATCAGTGTGAATGCTGGGAAGCTCTGTTTTATCAATGAAGTATATATTGATTGCATATTGAGGATATGCCGGTGCTAAGTGCTCTATTAAGTATCATAATCACAGATCTGTGTCCCAGCTAAGGTTGCAGACACCTGAGTCTCGCAACCACCCTTGCCTCTACCTCGAGTGAGACTTCATCTACTTCACAGGTGTTTCCAAAAGGGCTGGTAGTTAGGGTTTTGTTGGTGCACTGTTGTAGCGTTGAACCCTGGGTCTTCCCCTGTGCCAACAAGCATAGACCACATGTCATAAATTTTTGTTTTGTTAATTGAACTAAATCCTGGTTTAGTTAATGTAGTACAAGCCCTATTATGAGTTCATGGAAGGAGTTTATATTGTAAATATGGCTATACTTTAGATGCGTGCACTTCATAACATACATAGTTAGTCTCAAAGAAGTAATTACCCAAGACAGAATGTGAAAAACTTATAGGTTCATTTTTACCTTCCAATTCCATCACCATGTGTTTCATGTGAGCTTCGCTATTTACTCCAATTTAATTTTCCTTACCCTTATACAAAAGAAAAAGGCGAGACCAACTGGTAGCAAAGTAACCTTGAAGTTTGGATGACCAATCCCTTCTCAATTAAAAACTATAACTTTTTGGTATATCCACAACAACGATGTCTATAGTTTGATGCACCCTATGATCAGATGAAAGTCTAATTAAGACATCCTTGAGTTTGCTTTTTACTTTAACATTTTTTCTATCTAAATGTATATTTATAGTTCTTGTCATTTGTGGAATAACATTTATTTTTTGGCAGACAACAAAAGGCCTAATGTTAGAGGACACACCTGAATTTGTTAGATAGTTATGTACATTGAAATTAAAAATTTCATAGGTGGGAGAAAAAGGTGGGACCTATGACTTTGAGTATGCGCCTATGATTTCTACATTTATGGATGCTGTGATTTCTACTTTGTGTATTTCTTTTATCTCACCTCTCGGAAGGATGTTTTCAATAGCAGTGAAAATCATTTTCTGAGCATCATCAAGGTTGAAAGCATCATTCAAGAGATCACGTTGCTGTGGTAATGAATAGATATCAAACATGGAAATGTTGGATTTCATTTTCTTCATGTATTTTATCACATTGTAGTCTAGGGTGTGTGTGTTTGTGTTGTTTACTCTTTGACTCAATTTTCACTCACATGATTTTCCGTTGTTTGGTACTACATTAATCTTGGTGTTATTCCTAGATGAGCTAGATGTAATCGATTTATTTGTGTTGGTTGGGATCACTTTGCTTGTTTTTCCACTAGCTTTACCTTGAGTTGGTTCATTTGGTTTTGGGGCAGTAGGGGGGGGAGTGATTTTCTTGAGGGGGATTTTATCATCCTTAGAAGAAGGAACACCAAGAACTGAAAATTTGTTGCGTATATTATAAGTATTTTAGGCAACAACCTTGATCACTGGTGTATCTTTCACAAGGATCTCTTCCATCTGTTCATCATCTGAGTCTAGACACCAGTCCCCAAAAGTCATAACATATTTTGGAGGAATCTCTTCATTATTGTCAGTTTGAGCTTGGGTAGGGTTTTCGTCATTCAAACTATGCTGATCTAACAACTGTTTTATCACCAGGGTCATGGAGTTGACCCATTGAAGGAAAGATGGTTCCAGGTGGTTTTGTTGATGGTAAGAGGAAAAATTATCATTGCTGAAGCTGTCTACATGTAGAGCCAAATGATAGGGTTCAAGTGGTTTCATAGGATTACCTTGTCTCTTAAAAAATGGGAGAAATGTTCGAGGATTTAATGATCCTTCACCAACATTATTCTTGAGATATACAACTTCATTTGACAACTTATTAACTAACTTAATCACATTGTCACTATCCTTTGGCTCCTTTTCAGGTGGTTTAGTTAACAACAAAGGTTTCTTTCCAGCTGATTTGGTTTCCTCATAGTGTGGGTGATGATCATAGGAGGATAATTCCCTTTCTACTGTTTCAACTTCATCAAAATTAAGTTCCAAGGTGTCCTTATTATCCTTCTTGAAAAACATTCCTATAAAAGGATTCAATGTTGCCATATAATATTCAATGGCTAAAGACTTCATAGGAGCTGTATCATTGGGGAACTTAATCAAGACAATGATAAACCTATGATTGCAATATTTTACCTTCTCTCTTTTTTCATTCTTAATGGCTCCTAATTCCTTGTGCAAAGATGCCATTTTTTTCCTTTCCCTTAATTTTTTGATAAAAACCCTTTCAAAATCATCCCAACTAGTTATAGATCTGGGTGGAATGCTGAAATACTAGGTGGATGCTCTACCTAAAAAAGTGTAAGGAACAAGTCTACAGAACACGTGTTCGTGCTGGAAATTGAGTAGGTGAGCAGCTAGGAAGAAGTTGTTTAAATGGTCTTCTGGAGGCCCAGATTTATCTAGATCAAATTTGGGGAGGATTTTGTTTGATTTCCTAGGAATTTCATGTAATGGTCTAGCTAGATTTAAGGCACCCTGATACATCCATCGTGGGATTATTTCTCTTTAGTTTCTATTTTCACCCATGATATGTTCTAAAATAATTTCTAGGTTCTCACCTTCAACATTATCCTTAGGTTCGATAATGGTGCGTGTGACTTGGCTCAAGGGTATGATAAATTCCTGTAACACAATCTCAATAACATCATCTATGGAGTTGACGCAAATATCAGGGTGTGTCTTAGGTTTTTCCACACGGGTGACTTTCCTTCTCATAAGCTCAACGACTGCCGACAATTTTCCAAGTAATTTTGCGTAAGCACGTGTAAGGTAGAGATTTTTAGAGAACTCTTTTTGTGGTACTTGGTACCAAGTATCAGAGTGTGTTTCAGGACTACCAGAGGAAATTCTGAAATTAGGATTCAAGTCTTCGTAAGTAATTTCCTGTTGAAAATCAATATGAGGGAACAAGGAGGGGTTCAAGTTATTTCCTAAAGATTGATTTTAGTTGTCTAATTTGTTTATGTAAGCCATAAAAATGGCCCTCCTTCTAGTGCCAATTTTGTTTATGGGTCTAAATTCACCTAACAACAACAAGGGGTACTCCTCGATACATGATTCCAACTAGACTATGCACTATTTGGATTAGGAGACCCATCCAGAATTTGGCCTAGCTACCCTTGCTATTTTTTGGGGGTTTTGACTGGTTATTGTCTGGTTTACCAATGATGATGGATGATGAGTGAATATGCAATGCAAATATGTAGATGAAGACTATGTATTGAAAATAAAAAATCTACTGCTAGTCTACTCTAATCTATCCTATCTAGGAGCATACTAAACTAACCAATGAGCTGTAAATGAAACCAAATTCTGCAAAAACCTCCACACAGATAACTGAAATAGAAGAGAAAAATCATAAAAAGGTGTGCAAATGTATATAACTATAACAATTCTAAATTATATCAATGCATACATTAACAACTCAACAATCTCATGACTTAAAGATATGCGAAAAAATACTTAAGACTGTAGAATAACATAGAGAGCATACGATTTAATCTATAATAAAACAAACGTCCTTATAGTCCATGTGAACAACACACATCTCCACTTGAAATAATTCACAAAAAATATAGATTCACACACAAGTGTTACTTCTTCGAAAAACTGGTCTTGAGAGATTCTCAATATTCATTAACAAAGTATATGTTGAATTAGTTGTTGGGTCTATACATTTCTTGAAAATCCAAAATTCCTTACCAAATGGGCCTCTACTCTTTCTTATACAATTCTTAGTAACAACTAAGTGACTCTTTGCCTTCCTCCTGAAAATGGTGTTACAAAACTGTTCAATTTCCTATTCTCTGGTGACAAGTGTACAATAAAGACAAAATTGAGAACGATTGAGAAAAGATAAAATAGGAGGCAAGAAATCAAAATTTTCAGTTTTCTATTTCATCTTATTCAAGGAATCTTGTCTCTAAGATATAATATCCACACTTCTAGTTGATCATACACAAGATGATCCTTTGATATAGTAATTCTTTTAGTGCAACAATGTGCATGACCATGTTTTCTTATATGACTTGTATATATTTAGATAGAGTGGCCATGAACACTTGGATAATGGTGTGGAGTCTGGTCAGCTGTACAATGTGTTGTTTGATGAGGTCCATGATAACTTTAGTAGCAGCCTCAATAATCTCTGGCATTTTATTGGTGCTATATTGGATTTTTTCGATTAATTCTTCCATAACCAAGGTCTGTCCAAGATCATCTAGTGGGGGAAGTCGACATCCTCTAATCAGTTCTTGAGAAAACTTGTGAAATTTTGAACATATTTCCATTGACTTAGTAGTCTCTTTGTTAGATCTTTGCCCAGATTGCTGACAATGGTATAGTGAGTGGATATCATTTCTTCTTTCCATTTTAGAGGAACAATAAAGTTCAATTTGCATGTTAGGATTTTCCTCGATCCATTGGTCAAGGTATCCTATTCTTTCCCAGATAGTGTTGAACCTTGTGAGATTTGATTGCACTTGACTGTGATGATTCTTGATTGTAGCTACCACCTGCTAGAAGATATATAGTTGTGCGTACATGTCTATAAGGGCCTCTTCCATACCTGTTCTCACTTTCTCAACACTTGCTTTGAATTTGCGTATGCTGTTTTCGTTGACTTTTACCTGTCAAAGCTTGCTTTCAAGTTCCTTGATATTATCTTCTTGCTCTTGATTTTGATAGCATAGCCTCTAGATGTTGTCTTCTTTAGAAATCATAAAGGTAGTACTAACTGTAGTAGTGGCTATTGGGTTTGTTCTTAAATCTCTTGTCATGGGAATGTACATGACAACTGAGATTGGAATTCCTGTAGTTGTTGGTACTTTCTTCAACTGTTCTTGCATGATCCTACCGGTCTTGACATCATAAGTGAATATTCTAAAAGAGAGTACTTCTCTTGGTTGGAACGGTTTCCATAGTCCCATTCCTAACCCACTAACTGATGTATCCATGCCAATTCCAGCAGTCGATACCTATGGGCGATCTGTATCCATTTTGTGAGTGTCATTACCTCTATTCTCTGCATCCTTCTGCTGTTTTTATGCTTTTACTACTTTGTCATTTGCTTCTTTGTCTACTCTTTCCCCTACTTCCTTGGATACTTCTTCTCTTTATTTGGTTTCCCTTTTTGCTGCATCTTTTTCTTCTTCCTCGGCTTTGGCTTTGGCTTTCTCTGCCTCAATATTTCATTTTTGCTTGGCAACATCATTTTTATTCTTGTGGACTTTCTATTTATCTGTTCTTTTCTTTTCAGATGATGCTTCATCTTCTTCTCCTACTGATCTCGAGTTTGCTGAGGTAGAGGTGGGGGTTGATTCTTTAGTCACCTCCTCTTTTGCTTTCTTTGGAGATTCTTCTCTATCTCTTTATTCATTTTCAATTATTCCTTTGGGTTGGCCACATCTTCAGAAGATTATGTCATCATATGTTTGATCATTTTCATGTACTTCCTCCTCTTCCCAGATATCCATCGTGTATTATAAGGGTAGACCCATTTTGTTGAAGTGGTATCTCATGACATTATTGGTATTTTTCCTTTGGAACCATTCTTCTCTGAAGTGATAATACAACAAGGTGTTTACCTCTGCTTGATCCTGCCTTGTATTTTTAAAGAAATAGTTCCCAACATAAAGCGATAGTGGTGGCCAGATCTCCTTTTTGACTCAATACAACATTCCCCCCACCCCATGTATTATAGTCTGGTATACATCCTCCTAGAGCACAAACTTATCAAGACAAAATCAAGAGAGAAAATGAGGGGGATTTATTGCACCACATACTCGTATGTAAGTGTTGTGTTCCATGAGGTACCAATCTCTAATCCTTCTTATGACTGCTATTGATTTTCCAGTCATGCAGGGGGCTATGGTGCAGAATATTAAATCATACAAGGGAGGTAGAAAATGTTCATATATATTTTGGTACTCTATCCAATACTTGTGCTCCCAGATCAATTAGTAGTATACATGGATGGTTGGGTTTGAGGGCTTCCATTTACATCCCATTCTCAGGTATTGATGGGCCACACACATAATTTCCAAGAGGTACGAGGAAATGTGAAAGCTTGGGAATGTTCTAGGTTGAGATCCTTTGACTGCAAATATGGCCACTTTCATATTTTATGATTAGATATCATCCCAATTGAATAATACTCCCTCATATGTGCAGTAATATATCAAAGACATATATGATAGAGAAAATTGGGATGCATTTGGTTCTCCATATAGCCGACATAACATAGCTACCAGATATTGATAAGGCCTTCTCAAAGCACTTGTGGGGTACCCTCCCTTGGGCCTGTACTTGAACTGTTTATCGACCTTGTAGCATTTAGAAAACAAATCTTTGGAAGTGTATTCAAATTCACTGAGGAGTTTGATGTCCAACTTCTTATTTCCTTTCACAATGTGATAGTATTTTACCAGATACTGTGGCCTGAATGAGACTATGGGATATTTTTTGGCATTACAGACATATCTGCAGTTCATGTGTATGTTTTTTAGGATCCAATTGATGGTGTTTAAACAAGGGAATACAACTGGGTGAGATGCCACTCTGAATATGCCGGACTTTCTGATGTTTTTCAATATTTTAAGCTCATCCTGATCTTCAAAATCAATGGAGAAATTAGACTTCTTGAACATGTGATACACCTCGCCCCACTTTAGTGTTTCTCCATCCTTTTCCACGTGTCTAGACGTGTCATCATATGTGGCTCCGATCACTTCTAGTTCACCTTCAATTTGCTAGCCACTACTAAAGGCCTTGGTCCCAAGTTCCTTACTTGTTGTCTTCTTCCGTGGGGACATATTTGAATATGTAACAAAAAGTTGGGCTTATTTCATAGATTAAAGGCACAAATAATACGAAGTTGAATGCAAATTGAGAAATTTGAAATACTAGAAGATTCACTTGAACTGTCACTAGGTAGAGGGTAATCATCTAATGATGATAAGATGATGGAAGGCATGTTGAACAACCTGGTGAAAGTTTAAGGAGGAAAGAGTGAAAATTGTGCTCAAAAGGAGAAATCAGAGGTTTTGAAGTTAAATCCTCCGATGTAAATCAGAAGAGTTGATAACAAGTGTTTCGATGTGCATCAAACAAGTTAGTGTGAAGGGCTTCGATATGAATCAGGGAAGTTCGCACCAAATCCTTCGAAAGTATTGGGGAAAGTTGGTTGAAAAGGATCCAATGTGCTATCAAAAAATTTGGTGCCAACTCCTATGATGCAAATTAGAGGAGTTAATGTTAAGTTCTCCAATAGCACACCTGAGAAGTTGAGTTCAAAGTCTCTGATGTGAACTATAAAGGATAATCAGTGAAGTTCATGGGAACACCTCTGATCATATTGGAGGAGTTAATACAAACTCCTTATATATGATTGGAGGAGTTAACAAAAAGTTTACTTCTTCTATGCCGACGGTGAAAGTGCCAAATAAAACTTGTAATACCTTTCAAAACTTGGTTTATTGGGGTTTACCTAGGCCAATCCTGGGGCAAGTCTTGTATTGTCTTGGCTTGTCAGTAATGGTGGTATTGACAGTCATGGCCGCATTGGATTTGTGGAGAAAAATCAGGGTTTGCATTGAATCGAGGGTCTTGGTAAAGGGAGACATAGAGTCATAGTGTCAAGCCTATCAAGTGAGTATCCGCAACCATCTTAGGGATGGTTAGGGATTCCAGAGTGTAAAACTAGAATAGAAAAACAAGCCTTTTCCTTTAAACTTAACCCTAGATTGCAAAGTAGGGTTGGTTGATTACTTGACCTCTGTTTCCATGTGGATGATCGAAAAATTCTTGGAGGTGTCTTGGTGAGTTATCACTTTTAGAGAAGAATATTTTTTTCTGGACGCTCAATGAGATAATGAGAAAGGTGGGGAAAATTGTTATAAATAAATTCGGAAAATTAGGATTGAATGTGGGTGGTTGGAATTTATGATCGGTGAACTTCGTGGGAATTCCTCTTATGTACATCAAAGAAATTTTTGCAAAGTATGCCACTTTCATCGAAGCAAATGGAGGAAACTCCTCCGATGTGAATTGGAAGAGTTGGAGACAACTCCTCCGATTCCATCGAAGGAGTTGCAAATAATTTTTGTGATGGAGAAAATTCCTTCGGAGGAAGTGAGTGGCACCAGATGAAGTTTAATCAGTGAAGTTGAACGAATATCATCCAGTGGGGGAATTCGACATCCTCTAATTAGTTATTGAGCAGCCTTATGTAATTTTAAACATATTTCCATTGACTTAGTGGTCTCTTTGTTAGCTCTTTGCTCATCTTGCTGAAAAATGTCTAGTGAGTGGATATCAGTTCTTCTTTCCATTTTAGATGGACGATAAAGTTCAACTGGTGCATTAGGATTTTATATGATCCATTGGTGAAGTTAGCCTATCCTTTCCTGGATCGTGTTGAACCGTGAGATTTGATTTCACTTGAATATGCTGATCCTTGATTGTAGCTGTTGCATGCTGGAAGATATGTAGTTGTGCATACAAGTCTATAAGGGCCTCTTCCAGATATTTTATCATTTTCTCAACACTTTCTTTGAAGTTGCGTATGCTGTTTTCGTCGACTTTTACCTGTCGAAGATTTCTTTCAAGTTCCTTGATCTTCTCTTCTTTCTCTTGATTATGATGGAATAGCCTCTAGATGTTGTCTTTGTTATCACTCATAAAGGAAATACCAGCTGTAGCAGTGGTTATTGGGTTTGTTCTTACATATCCATCATGGGAACGTGCGTGACAATTGAGATTGGAATTCCTTCAGTTGTTGGTACTTTCTTCAACTGTTCTTGCACAATCCTACCGATATTTCTATCATAAGTGAAGCTTCTCAAATTGAGTACTTCACTTGGTTGGAACGGTGTCCAATGTCCCAGTCCTAACCTGCTAACTGATGTATCCATGCTGATGCCAACAATTGATATATTTGGGGGATTTGTATCCATTGGGTGAGTGTCATTACTTCTATTCTTTGCACCCTTCTGCTATTTTTCTACTTCTACTTCTTTGTAGGATGCTTCTTTGGCTACTCTTTCCATTGCTTCCTTGGCTACTTCTTCTCTTTGTTTGGTTTCCCTTTCTGTTGCAAAATTTTCTTCTACCTCAGCTTTGGATTTGGCTTTCCTTGCCTCAATCTTTCATTTTTTCTTGGCAGCATAATTTTTATTCTTGTAGACTTTCTCTTTATCTCTTCTTTTCTTGTCACTTGGTGCTTCCTCTTCTTCTCCTACCGATCCTGAGTGTGCTAAGGTAAAGGTGGGGGTTGATTCTTCAGCCACCTCCTCTTCTACTTTCTTTTGATCTTCTTCTTTAGCTCTTTCTTCATTTGCAATTCTTCCTTTGGGTTGGCCACGTCATCGAAATATTATGTCGTCATAGGTTCAAGCATTTTGATGTACTTCCTCCTCTTCCCAGATATCCTTCATGTATTTCAAGGGTATACCAATTTTGTTGAAGTGGTCTCTCACAAAATTATTGGGATCGTGCCTTCAAAACCGTTCTTTTCCGAAGTAATAAGATAACATTGTGTTTAGATTTGCTTGCGCCTTCTTGGTATTTTCAAAGAAGTAGTTCCCAACGTATAACAATAGTGGTGGCCATATTTCCTTTTTGAATCGATACAACATTCTCCCCCCATGTATTATAGTCTGGTATGCAAAATCCTGGAGCACAAGCTTATTAGGAAAAAATCGATGGAGCATATGAGGGGGCTTCATTGCACCACATACCCTTATGTAGGTTCCCTGTTCCATGAAGTACTAGTTTCCAATCCTTCTTATGACTGTTATTTCCTTGTCAGTCATGCATGTGGATGTGGTGCAGAATATGAAATTATACAAGGGAACTAGAAAATGTTCACATATCTTTTGGTACTCTGTCCAATACTTGTGCTCCTAGAGAATTTTTCATTATACATGGATGGCCAAGTATGAGGGATTCCATTTACATCACATTATTGGGTATTGATGTGCCACACACATAATGTCCAAGATGTATGAGGACATGTGAAAGATCGGGAATGTTTGAGGCTGAGCTCCTTTGACTGCAGGGATGGCCAATGTTATATTTTATGATAAGATATAATCCTAATTGAATGATACTCCCTCGTCTGTGCAGTTGTATATCAAAGGCATATATGATAGAGAAAATGGGATGCATTTGGTTCTCCATATAACTGACATAACATAGCTACCCAATATCAATAAAGCTTTCTCAAAGAGCTTGTGGGGTACCCTCCCTTGGGCCTGTACTTGAACTGTTTGTAAACCTTGTACCATTTAGGAAACATATATTTGGGAGTGTATTCAAATTCACTAAGGAGTTTGTTGTCCAAATTCTTAGTTCCTTTTACAATGTGATAGCATTTCACTAGAAATTATGGCATGAACAAGGCTATGGGATATTTTCTAGGGTTACATACATATCTACTGTTCACATCTATGTTTTTCAGGATCCAAGTGATGGCATCTGCACAGTGGAATACAGATGGGTAAGATGCCACTTTGAATATGCAATAATTTATGATGTTTTGAATATTTTAAGCTCATCCTCATCTTTGACATCAATGGATAAATTATACTTCTTAAACATGTGATACACCTCTCCCCACTTTAGGATTTCTCCATCATTTTCCAGAAGTCCAAATGTGTCATCGTATGTGGCTTTGATCACTTCTGGTTCACCTTCAATATGATGGCCACTACCAGAGGCCTTGTTCCCAAGTGACTTACTTGCTGTCTTGTTCCATGGGGACATGTTTGGACTTGCAATAAAAAAGTGGGCTTAGTGCAGATATTAAAGACACAGATAATATGAAGTTGAATGTAGGTTGAGAATATTGAAATACCACAAGATTCACTTGAACTATTAATGGTTAGAGGGTCCTCATCTGACAATGATAAGATGATGGAAGGCATGTTAAACAACCTGGTCAAAGTTTGAGGAGGAAAGAGTGAAAATTGTGCTCAAAAGGAGAAATCAGAGGTTTTGAAGTTAACTCCTTCGATGTAAATCAAAGAAGTTGTTAACAAGTGTTCCGATGTGCATTGGACAAGTTAGTGTGAAGTGCTCCAATATGAATCAAGGAAGTTCATGCCAAAGCCTTCGAAAGTATTGGGAAAAGTTTGTCGAAAAGGATTCAGTGTGTTATCGATAGAGTTGGTGCCAACTCCAACAAATCAGAGGAGTTAATGTTAAGTGCTCCGATAACACACTAGAGAAGTTGAGTTCAAATTATTCGATACGAACTGTAAAGGAGAATCGATGAATTTCAAGGGAACTCCTTCGATCATATCGGAGGAGTTAATATGAACTCCTTTGATATGATCAGAGGAGTTAACATGAAGTTTACTTTTTCTACACTGACGGTGAAACTTCCAAATAAAACTTGTAAGACCTTTCAAAACTTGGTTCGTTGGGGTTGACCTAGGCTAGTCTCGGGGGAATGATTAGATTGTCTTGGCTTGTCAGTAATGGTGGTATCGATGGTCATGGCCGCTGTTATAGAAATATTTTACTCACCCCATGCAATCTTTCCCAGAAGGCCTTTTTCCATTTACCTCTGCAGACTTGTCATCCATTTTTGCAAATCCAAGAGCTAAAAATACATTTTTTTCCACATATACACACCTTGCCTACTATACAACATGCATATACATAGGTTGAACCACTACAACCCGCGTACATCGGGAAATGTGCCCAAAATTGGAAAATAGTGTTGGGTTTCCATGTCATGACAGGAGATCAATGATCCTTGGCCTTCCATATACTGGAAATGTTTCGACTTGGCCCTTCAGTTCCAATTGAAGGCTATAAATGGGCCAATTCCAAGCTATGGAAAAGAGGAGAAATAATTCAACTTTGAGAGAAAAGTTGCTCTGGAGGAATTATTCACTTCACATTGAGTCTACATCCCTTTGTCCTTTAAGTCTAAACACAATGTTCAACCCCCAATATCTTCCCTTATTGAGTGAGAACTCCATTGTATCTCTTACATGAGCTTGCCTTTGGTGGAGGATTGAAGTGGTGGAGGCCCAGCTGGAAGGAACTTAGTTTCTCGGTTCCGAACTATGCTGACACAGAAGTCTGTAACTTATTCACTTATGCTGATCATATCTTAATATAAATACTCTTTTCTCGTCCAATTGATATCTTGCAAATATTTGAATTGTTATTCCATGGGCATATTTGTTATGAATGTTAATGGATTATGCTATTGAATGTTCTAACATAATATATTATCACCATATGTTTTCTTTTCTTGGTTGTTGAGGACTAGTTGCACATATATTTCTTTGGGTCAAGTGCTCAATGGTGGACTTCATTGAAACAACTGGATGAGGTAGGACTTTTATCTTGTCTTGATAACATATTTGTTTATATAGCATACTTGAGAATAGAGTTGATTTCTGTAGTCATTTCCTTTTGTTGTGGTTTGCCCCTAGCCATAGATAGATTTTCCTCGTAACAAAATTGGTGACCATACTGAGGATTGAATCTTTTTTTTTCGGGGTTTGGAGTGTTTTTCTCCTTAGATTGCTCTCATACATATTGCGTTTATTGTCGTATCATTGCTTGATAGCCTCTGTTCACTCTGGGTCCAAGTCTTTCAACCTTCTCCTTAGCCTAGCTGTGTTTTTGACACATATACGTGGGTTTTTGCTTGATAGTCGTGTATATATGCATGCTTTCCTTCTGTAAGATGTGTACATACACGCTTTTCCCTTGAATAGTTGCGTACATCAACCTCTTTTGCTTGTTTGTTGGGTTTGGTGGTTGTTGGGTAGGTTTTGATGATTGCTGAGTTTTCTTGGGTCTCTGTAGTGACTGTTAAGTGTCCGTGGGATGACATGAAACCTGTCTTTGGTTGAATTTTTGGGTGGTGCCTTTCTCATCATCTTTTCATTTTGAATGTCCTTGTACATTGGGATGGGTGTTTTGCTCCTTGGTATCCTACTTGAGTTGTCTCTTTCTATACACAATAAAGTCTTTATATATCAAGCTGTTGTTCAGTACATGAATTTTCATTTTTCTTATATTTAAAATACAAAAATATTAGGCATTTTACATTGATTGGCATTTTGATCTTTTGAGTCTTTGTCATTTATATTAGTGCATGTAAAGAAAGATTGCACTTTTATTCAAAATTGCATAATTGAATTGAAAATTTCATTTTTAGAAAGCATATCACTCATTGGAAATTGAAGTTAGGACTTTGCATTGTTTCATATTCATTTACTTTACTTGCTGAGTCATAACAACACTAGTTTCATGACTGCACCTTTTGAGTAAGAACAACCATTAAAATTAACGTTATAATTTAAAATTGATGAGTAACAATTTTATTTTCTAGGCTGTACAAACTAGCATAGGATTTAGTGCCTTGGAATAAGATTTTGTGAGTAAACTTCTCCAAGGCTATTAAATCAACATATGTGTCTGACTAAGGGAGTGGAGAAATCCATTGTATAATCAATAATATCAGGAGGCTCTGCTTACACTAGAGCTAATCAAGAGGTTGTGCAAGGTCGGTTGAAGGGATATCCACCTGATACCTTCTTAGCGTCAGAGATATTTCTGGGGATCTATTCGTATCTGGGGATCTTTCTAGTGCCCTTACCTCTGTGAGAGGCGACACTTTCAAGGTTTCAAGCTTTGCTACCCTGACCATACGATGGAACTAACTTACGACTGCTTTCCTGTGCATCAGTTATATAGTGGTTTCCTAGTTGCTTGACTTAGGTGCCACATAGGTTACTTGCAAGGGTTATCCTGCAGGTACCCTGGGTCAGATAAGGGTCAGAAAACACACAAAATTTATGGAGGATTACCTCTCTGGGGGGATCTGACTGACTGGTTGTTCAGCCCATGAGGGCCCTTATAAATGATTCTATTACTTCTGATATTTAGAAGGGAGTCTCAGGCCCCTCTTGGGCGAGGCATGCCTAATTTAGGGAGGGAGGCCTTTTTCAACCACTTTATTCTGTTTGTGTGCATATTGGCCATTTGATTATTTTTTGTGTGCACTTTGATTACTAGTTGTCCTTAGGATTTGTTTTTATATATTGAGTCTTAAGTCATTGTGGAGTCAGACCAACTTCCCCTCTGGTCTCTCCGCTTGTTACAGTTACCACCAGATTTCGATTCTTTTCCTTCTAAAAGGCATAGAGTTATTAGATGTGGTACACACACCTCCACTTTTCAGACTTATGATTCTACAAGGATGAGTACTGAACCGAGTCATCAAAATACTGGGAGCCCCTTGACTCCCACACCTATTATAGTTAATGGAACTCCTTCGACTCTTACAACCACAATGGTTGTAGTGCCGGTGACACCTATCATCACTGTTGCTCGTCCTATAGTGAATGCTCAACCTATTTCCACAAGCCCATTTGGTCTCTTGGTCACTCACCGAGCTATAATTTTCAATCCATCCTTGTTGGCATAGGGGATACCCAGGGTTCAATGCTTCAACAACCCACCAACAAAACCCTAACTACTATCCCTTTCGAAAACACTTGCGAAGCATATGAATTCTCACCCGAGGTAGAGGCAGGGGGGTTGTAGGACTCAAGTGTCTACAACCTATATGGGACAGAGATCTGTGATCACAATACTTAACAAAGCACTTAGAAATTAACATTCATTAGTCTTTGACCCTTATTCACATCGCAGGTAAAAACCCTAATTACAGAACAATGCAGTATTCATCAAGATCTAATTATATCTAACCATTTAGCACATAGCATAAAATAGATCCATCATTCATTCATGTTATCAAGCACTAAGCTACTACATCAGATGAATCTAACATACATAAAAATTCAACACTAAGCATAAATCACATCAATAACACAAATCAATCACAACACATGATATACATGGTTCACCCCCAATGTGGGGATACATCCACCAACTCTTCATCTTCTTTATTTATCTTCTTTCAATCTTCTTACATGCACAGAGCCTCAAAACCCACTCTGCATAGGACATGATATCTGCGTGCACTTCACCAGATCCTCCTTCCCCAAGTTTGGCATAGCATAGAGCCTTCTTACAATCACTTGAACTTAACTCTGCAAGTTCTCAACACATAGTATGCGCGAAGCCTTCACAACTAATCACACTTAGCAACCTTTGCATATATTGCACAAAGCCAACTTAGATATGATACTTCTTACAATGCCTAGATACTTATTTATACATTTACAAATGGGGCCTAAGCATGGGTAAACCCATGGGCTGACATCCCATACCCGTTACATAATCCCTGAAACCAAAAATCCTGCAAAAAGGGGGCGAGATCTCGCGATCTCTGCTTCACCTGGGTGATCCGTCTTTGACCCACCTGTCAAAGTCCCAAAAATGGTCAAACAAGACCAAGGTTCTCCAAAACTTGGTCAAGGGCCAACAAGCCCCCAACACTCACTTGTGACTCACCCCGAGTCACTCTGATCTGGGAAACTATGCTTTGAAGGCCTTGAACTTGTCTTGAGCTACCTTGACTTGCTGTTTCACCAGGGCTTCCTACTCGGTGAAATCCTGAATGATTTTCTCGGTGACAGGTCCTTCCAAGTGCTGTTCCACTGTGGTGACCACTTGTTCTAGCTGTGCGCCTTGTCCCTCAAAACCCACTCTGCATAGAACATGATATCTGCGTGCACTTCACCAGATCCTCCTTCCCCAAGTTTGGCATAGCATAGAGCCTTCTTACAATCACTTGCACTTAACTCTGCAAGTTCTCAACACATAGTATGCGCGAAGCCTTCACAACTAATCACACTTCGCAACCTTTGAATATATTGCACAAAGCCAACTTAGATCTAATACTTCTTACAATGCCTAGATACTTATTTATACATTTACAAATGGGGCCGAAGCATGGGTAAACCCATGGGCGGACATCCCATACCTGTTACATAATCCCTGAACCCAAAAATCCTGCGAAAAGGGGGCGAGATCTCGTGATCTCTGCTTGACCTAGGTGATCCGTCTTTGACCCACCTGTCAAAGTCCCAAAAATGGTCAAACACGACCAAGGTTCTCCAAAACTTGGTCAAGGGCCAACAAGCCCCCAACACTCACTTGTGACTCACCCCGAGTCACTCTGATCTGGGAAACTATGCTTCAAAGGCCTTGAACTTGTCTTGAGCTACCTCGACTTGCTATTTCACCAGGGCTTCCTACTCGGTGAAATCCTGAATGATTTTCTTAGTGACAGGTCCTTCCAAGCGCTGTTCCACTGTGGTGACCACTTGTTCTAGCTGTGCGCCTTATCCCTCGATATCCTCAAAAAGTGTGCAGGCTTTGTCCTATACCGACTGAAGTCTCTAGATCACTTCCACGACTTTACTTTGGATGGCATGAACCTGTTGCTGAACTGCACAATGTTCTTGTGACCTTTTCATCTTCTCGACTGCTGATAGTAGCTTCAACTATGCTTGTACTATCGCTGCTTGTTGCTTTTCGTCTTGGAGATGTGACTCCAATGTCCTTAGTTATGGGTCCTTTGCAAGGTGCTCATAGGTCTACGCACTTTGATTGCTAATTTGCTTGCATTCTAAGGCGAATTCCTTGATTCTTCCGACTGTGCTCTAGGCAATTTCTTCCCTCTAATCTCGCTCTTCCTGCAGAGTGGTCGACACTGCTTGCAATTCTAGTTCTGCTACTCTTGCTTGGAGCTGTTGAATGGATTCAACGAGCTTCCCCACTTGGCTCTCAGCTGTTTCCTCTTCCATCTGTGCTAGGCCCGAGATAGAGCAAAGTTCTCTAGTGACTGCCTCTTTAACTCCAATCTTCTCCATGAGTAGTTGTTCTTTTTCCTTATGAATATGTGCTCTATCCTCTGCAAACTTCACCTGTAGGTCATCTTTCTTTTGTTGTGCAACCCGGCGCTACTCTAGGGCTTCCTCCATTGCTTGCTTCAATGCCTTTGTGGCCTACTCTTTTTCCTCTTGTACTCGACGAAGGTGAGCCTCTGTCGCATCTGCTATTCTACGTAGCTGGGTAGGATCATCTGCTACCTCTATGCCCCATGATGACAACGGTGCAGTAGACACTGCGCAGCTCGAATAAAGAGAATAACAAAAATTTCCACTTATCTTACCTTTATTAGAGCACAAAGCTTTAAGATATTACCTCTTTTCTTTAGATTGGGCTTCCTTCTCTTAGCACAGAGCTTCACAATTCAAGTAGAATACTGCACACTACATCAACATATCTATGCACAAATCTTTCTCTTTTCTCTAGTTCCCAGTAATCACAGTTTCAGGTCCCAACAATGGAACCATTTGTTGGCACAGGGGCAGACTCTAGGTTCAACACTTCAAGAACGCACGAACAAAACCCTAACTACCAACACTTTTGGCAACACCTGCGAAGAAAATGAAGTCTCACTCGAGGTATAGGCAGGGGGGGTTGTAGGACTCAAGTGTCTACAACATAGCTAGGACACAGATTTGTGATCACAATACTTAACATAGCACTTAGCAATTAACATTCATTAGTCTTTGACCCTTATTCACATCGCAGGTAAAAACCCTAATTACAGAACAACGTAGTATTCATCAAGATCTAAATATATCTAACCATTTAGCACATATCATCAAATAGATCCAACATTCATTCATGTTATTAAGCACTAAGCTACTACATTAGATGCATCTAACATACATAAATATTCATCACTAAGCATAAATCACATCAATAACACAAAGCAATCACAACACAGGATATACGTGGTTCACCCCCAGCGTGGGGATACGTCCACCAACTCTTCATCTTCTTTATTTATATTCTTCCAATCTTCTTACATGCACAAAGCCTCAAAAACCACTCTGCATAATACAATAGACCTATGCGCACTTCGCCAGATCCTCCTTCCCCGAGTTTGGCACATCACAAAGCCTTCTTACAATCACTTGCACTTAACTCTGCAAGTTCTCAACACATAGTATGCACAAAGCCTTCACAACTAATCGCACTTAGCAACATTTACATATCTTTCACAAAGCAAACTTAGATTTGATACTTCTTACAATGCCTAGCTACTTATTTATACATTTACATATGGGGACTAAGCATGGGTAAACCCATGGTCCGACATCCCATACCCATTACATAAGCCCTGAACCCAAAAAACCCGCAAAAAGGGGGCGAGATCCTGCGATCTCCGCTTCGCCTAGGCGCTCCATCTTCGAAGTCCCAAAAATGGTCAAACATGACCAAGTTTCTACAAAACTTGGTCAAGGGCCAACAATCCCCATGGCCTCTAGTCCTTTTTCCTATGGTATGCCGAATTTTACCTCGTAGTTTTCAAACTCCATCCCAGCTACTGACCCTAATGCTAGCACTGGAATTGGGGGAAAAAATTCTTCTTATAATCCATTCTTGTTTGGTGGCTCTCAGATTCCTTAAATGACTCCTACTATGGGAGGAATTCCTTCTTTTAACCCCGGGTCTAACCTTGTTGCTTCTGGGTGGAGTAACCAACTTGGTAGACAAGATTCTACTCAAGTTCTGTCCTATACCCTCACCTCCTTAGTGTCTATTCTGACCAACACATTTGGCATGATGAATCCACATTTATCCTCCAGATTCACACCCAGAGGAGGTCAGTTTCATGCCTTGGGAAACCCCCAACCCGGAACCACTCTGGCTAGGGGCAATTTTTATAACCCCCATCAGAACATTCCTATTGGAATGATGCCCAACCAACCTCTTATGAATCATCCTGGAGGAGGATTTTTCAATATCGAACATGTCCATGGTGCTTACTAGAACTCTGGATGGGTTGCAGTTCCCCAAACAAAATATTTCTGGGGAGCTTGGGGCCAGATCCCACAACCCCGTCTCCCCTTTCCGGCCACGCTTAATCTGCTAGAATTGTCTAAGTTGATGAATAACCCTGTGTGTCATGATCCTACATGGACCCCCATTCCCACCAAGCTTCCTTCGGATATTCAAAAATTCAAAGGTAAGAATGGTGAGGATCACAGTGATCACATCACCACCTTTCACCTATGGTGCTCTTTGTATTCCCTTAATGATGATTCCATTCGTTAAGATTATTTCAACACACCCTCATAGGGGTAGCTACGAAATGGTATATTGAGCTACCTAGAGGGGCATACGAGACCTTTAGTCCGATGGTGCTAGTCTTTCTTAACCACTTCCAATTGTCGGTTCATTACGATTCTGGCCTAGAAATTCTGTCGACCTTATGCTAGGACACAACCACTCATATCTTGGATCACATCTAGGAGTGGCGTAGACAAAAGAGGTTGATCAAGACTTGCATTCCCCCGAATTTCTTGTTAAAATGGTTTCCTAAGTCCTTGCAACCTCCTATCTCAAAGGATGTTGCTACATCCAAGGTCACATATGAGGAAGAAGCAATATTCAAAGTCCAATAGTTAGATCTTATATACGCTCAGTCTGAGATGTTATACCAAATTCTTCTAGACACATCGAGGTCAAACTATGACCCTAGACAAAATTCTAGACCTCATGCCGATGGCATTGTAGGCTCCACCAATGTGAAATCCGTAGACTTGGTGACAAGCCATTTGAAAGAGTTGTCTCTAAGCTAGTCTACAGGAGGGCCAACTTCATCTGTGTCTTCCAATCCCACTCATTCGGTGGATGTATATTCTGTGCAATCATTCACTGACCCAAATGGTAACCAACAATCAGGTGGGAATAAGAAGAAAGGACGTAATAATAATCATAAAGGTGGGAGGAATAATAATAAACCCAAGGAAAATGGTAATAATGAGAAGATGAATAATAATGCTGGTGAGGGTGAGAAAGAAAGGCGTAAGGTGAAATTTCCCTGCAAGCTTTGTACAAATGATCATCTTACTCATTTATGCCCTAAACTTGTGGAAGATGCAAGGCTCTTATCTATACCACCTACTGTGTTGATGAATCCTTTCCCACATAACCAACACATGGCCTCGAGCTCATCAAATTCCAAAAATGTGGCTGGTGGAAGTAAAAACCCACCGACACAAGATGATGATCATTTGTGCATCAATATGGTTAATTCTCAAGTTAATGTAGCCACCTGGTCTCATGATTATAGTTCTTCACAAACTATACTTGGTCTAGAGTCTCCTCATCCTCCTTCGGAGACGCCTTTGCAGATCGAAAAACCAGAGCCACCACCTCATATTCCGAAAGGAGTACTCAAGCGCTCTACCCACAATCCAAATGATAGAGCCACCCATAATTACTCTATTGTTGAGGACCTGGGTCAAACCCCTTGTGCGATGTTGGCTCTGGAGGTACTCCGGACGTGTCCTTCAAAAATGAATGCCTTGCTATCTGTGTTAGGAGCTCTAGACCCTAGTGGATCGAAAGTTATCAAGTTTGACGTCACAGATGTGAAGCCTCACTTTCCTTACCATGTGGCATTCCAAATCCATGTGGGTTACTCAAAGTATACCATAAAATATGCAGTTTTTGATGAAGGCGCTTCTACATGTGTGATGTCCCTGATCTATTGGAAAACTCTCGACTCTCTGACTTTCTCTCAATCTCCGACCATGTTGACTACTTTTGACAGTCGCTCCTTCTGCCCTCATGATATTCTTCCTTCCTTTCTGGTCCAATTAGGTGGGAATACGGTAGAGGTGGAAGTGGAGGTGGTTGATGTGCCCCTCAATTATAACTTGTTACTAGGACACAATTGTACTTATGCTATGACTGCTGTCGTATCTTTCATATTTCACACTCTTTGTTTTTCTCATGATGGGAAGATAGTGATAGTCGACCAGTTATCCTTTGCATATGCCAACCCCAGTGAATTTGTTGGACCATTGATCTCTGTGGTCAACAATTATCATCCAACAACTGAGAATATCAGTTTCAGAATGTATTCATCCCTTATGGGTACCTTCAACTTCATGGCATCAATTCACCATGTTTACGGCATGTCCAGTAGGCCTGTTTCATCAAAGAGGTCCGTTCCTTTCCACACTTCGTATTTTAACAATACTTGGACCCTGCCTTCCTTGACTGCATATTGTGAGGGTCAGTCACATACTGGAATTATATCACCAACCTCTGTTAGTCATGTTGGAGATTGGTCGACAACCTCTACTAGTCATGTTGAAGACCAACAACCAGTGGCTGCAAGTCATGCCGGGAAAAAAATCTAGTTATTGCTAGTCACACTGCACATACATCACCAACCTCTACCAGTAATGTTGGGGATTCATCACCAACCTTTGAAATTCATGTTGGATATTTTCTACTAGCCTCTGCAAGTCATGCTGGGAGCATGCCACCAACCACTGCAAGTCATGCTGGGGGCATTCATACGGTTGAGAAGCCTATACGTGTAAGAAGTAATCCCAAGTTCCTTTGTAGGATTTGCAAAGGATATCACCATACTCGTTTTTTCCCTACTACTATTGTGGTACAAGAAGCATGGTATTTTCCCAGGGGCCCTTTGGGTTCTAAGTCATCTTTGGTTTCCCAACCTTGTTTGGTTGATACAACGGTCTTGCCGATGCAATCTTTGGCCGACACCACTCCTATTTTTGGGGTTCATGCATCTTTGAACCTTGTTGTCTCACATCCTATTCAACCAATGGTTGAAGAAGTGGTAGTGCCGATGCAATATTGGCCGATCCCACTCTTCTCTTGGAGAGTGACAAGCCTAAGGAAGTGACATTTCTGATGCAATCTTCGGTTAATCCCACTCTTTTTTTGGAGGGTGATGCGTCCTTTGACCATGTCCTTCACATTTATAGTTCTATACCTTCCGTACTAGGGAGCATTCCACTCTCTTCGAGTATGCTCCGTCCAAGTCCTAGGGTGGTTTCCTTTGATTGGAATAATCTTGTAGAGCCTCAAATTCCTTCTTGTACACCCTTCTAGATAAGGGGCATTCTTTGATATATTGTAGATAAGGTAACCTATACAAGTATTTTATCCTCCTCGACTTGGAAATCTTTGGGTTTTCCCAATCTTGTGTCATCTCTTCATAAGTTGCCGACCTTTCACAAAAGTCCTACATGAGAGCCTTGGCCTCCCCCATTATATGCTGCTTAGAACAACATCCCCGAGTCTTGGTTAAGTGGTTTTCCGACTCTTTTAAAAAGAAGAAATATTGCCAAGTGAATTTGTCTCTTTCACACTCGTTAATTGGATTTTAAAGATTGCGAGTCTTAGTTAATCTCTTTTTCGACTCGTTTTCAAAAAGAGAAAAGATTGCCGAGTGAACTTGTCTCTTTCACACTCATAAATTGGATTTTAAAGGACGTCTTTTTAGTACAAGTTTATCCCTTTTTCAAACCAAGTAGACTAAGATTATGAAAAAGGAAATTTTTTGGTGTTAAGTTGTGATTGCATCTCATGCCCTTGCTTGCAGTATTGAGCATATGACCGGTTTTCAATTTGCGTTATAAACCATTTTCCTTAGAAATTTTTCATCCTCAACCAACTAGAGCCTCATTTATATCGTTTGCAACTTGACACCCTCTACCCTGGAGGGAACATTCCCCTGAGTGTCCATCTCCCACATGCACCTCCTTGCATTGAGAATATGTATGTTTCATTGCTGGAACTAGTTTTTCTTACTTGCGACACTCGTTTCTTCCTCTGTATCATAACATTCATTTGACTATGAAAAAAAAACAAAGACGGGAGAGAAGGGAGTATTATCTTATATTGACAGCATTTGTTTCACCTTTGAACATAGAACAAAGTTATTGAGTCCACTTGTCATCATAATTTTGGGTTTAGAATGGCCTTAGGAAGCTGAGCTCGTTACAAAGAGTTTTCTCCCTTGACTAGTTACTCTTCCAGTCCCTATGGAGAACTTAATTGATGCCTCCTACATCTCATGGTTTCATGATTGAGTCTATTCTGCCAGAGTCTTCCATATGTATCATGATCTTGTTTAAAGGATGTCTATCAACCTATGTTAGCCATTCCTCAGAACTCTTGAATTTGCATGTCGGCCATACCCTTAGTTTGTCTCAGAATCACATGATGCTGTAGTCCTATTATGCACCCTGGTCCTGCTTTCCTCATTGGTAGGTAACCTTGAACCCGACAATAAACATTTCATCATTGGTCATTGACTGGGTGGTTTCCCTTTTGTTCGACGACAAGACATCTATTCACACATTGGGATCCATGCAATATATTGGATTCCATTAGCTTTATTGGTGGTTTCCTCACCTTTGTCAACAATTTTACTCATTGGCTGCTATTCAGAGGGTCTTTTTTGTGTACCACTTGCACTTGGCACATGAAAAATACGCACAAGGTCATTGGTTTGTGAATATGTTCTTCATCCGATTTCCTCCAAATCATGAAGCTCCTACTTTGTACCTCGTGCTGAATGATGAGAGATGCCTTAATTCTCTCCTTTCAGCGAGTCTCCTTCCATCAACTTCAACTCATCTATTCTGGAAACGAGACCTAGAGTCCTATGAGTACCTTGAGGCTTGCAGTCATTAGTGGCAGGTTCTCTCGCCATCTATAGTTGGGAATACATCAATGTCTTCTGATCAATGGATTCTTCAAGTGTTCGACCCTGACTCCTTTATTCACACTTGTAAGAGTGTACTCAGTGCCTTGATACCTACTTTCATCATCGGTAGGCTGTCTCACATTTGTTAACAATGTACCTCAATGATTGGTAATCAAACAAAGTTTCATTGTGTTCGACCTCAACTCCTTTATTCACACAATGTAGAGTTGCACCTTTGGCGGATTGTGTAGAAGACTTGAAGACATCAATATGTGGCCACAACTTTCCTGAGCTGTTGCTTCCTTTTCATTGGACTAGTACCTATGTGACTTCAGTAATCATGGGAGATCAGATTGTACTCCATTGTATACAAATATCTTCATATTTATTTTGAGACTGGTTCTACTAGGCCTTGTTCAAGAATATGACAACCTTTGGCATGTAACCACATTTGTATTTTCCTATTCATGGACACAGACAATTGTTTGGTATATTTTCACATGGATCTGCAGTGTAATTCAAATTGGCAGCCATGTTTGCAAAGTCAATACAGATTTTAATGAGCAACTAGTTCTTCTAGATGGTTCCCCATCACTCCACTTCTGGGTTTTTATAATATATTTAGGCCATCAAAGATACTCCTATGACCTCACACATTAGGGTGCATTTTTTATAGCAATATTTTCCTCACCCCATGCAATATTTCCTAGAAGGCCTTTTTGCCATTTCCCTATGTAGACTTGTCATCCCTTTTTTCAAATCCCAGAGCTAAAAATACAAATTTTTCCACATATACATACCTTTCCTACTATATAACATGCATATACGCAAGTTGAACCACTACAACATGTGTACATAGGGAAATGTGCCCAAAATTGGAAAATGGTGTTGGGTTTCTATGTCACTATAGGAGATCAATGATCCTTGGCCTTCCATATCCTGGAAACGTTCCGTCTGGGCCCTTCAGTTCCACTTGAAGGCTATAAATGGGCCAATTCCTAGCTATGGAAAAGAGGAGAAAGAATTCAAATTTGAGAGCAAAGTTACTCTGGAGGAATTATTCACTTCACATTGAGTCTACATCCCTTTGTCCTTTAAGTATGAACACAATGTTCAACACCCAAGATATTCCCTTATTGAGTGAGAAATCCATTGTCTTTCTCACATGATATTGTCTTTGGTGGAGGCCCAGCTGGAAGGAACTTAGTTTCTCAGTTTCGAACCATGCCGACATAGAAGTATGTAACTTATTCACTTCTGCCGATCATATCTTAATAGAAATACTCTTTTCTCGTCCAATTGATATATTTCAAATATTTGAATTGTTATTCCATGGGCGTATTTTTTATGAATGCTAATGGATTATGCTATTGAATGTGATAACATCATATATTATCACCATATGCTTTCTTTGCTTGGTTGTTGAGGACTAGTTGCATGTATATTGCTTTGGGTCAAGTGCTCAATGATGGACTTCATTGAATGTCTGGATGAGGTAGGCCTTTTATCTTGTCTTTCTATCATATTTGTTTATATAGCATACTTGAGAATAGAGTTGGTTTCTGCAGTCATTTCCATCTATTGTGGTTTTCCCCTACTCATAGAGAGATTTTCCTTATAACAATCGCGCTAGATTTTGGAGAAAAAATTAGGTTTTCCATCGATTTGAGGGTCTTGGTGAAGGGAGATGTATAGCCGTAATGTCAATCTTGTCAAGTGAGTAGCCATGAACATATTGGGGATGGTTAGGGCTTCTAGGGAGTAAAACTAGAATAACGAAACAATCCTTTTGCTTAGTTGAAAAACTTAACCGTAGATTGTAGAGTAGGGTTGGTTGCTTTCCTGACCTCTATTGACACATGGACGGTCGAAAATACTCGAAGGTGTCTTGGCATGCTATCACTTTGAGAGAAGAGTCTTTGTTTCTAGACGCTTGGTGAGATAATGAGAAAGGTGGGGAAAATTATTATATATAAAATTAGGAAAGCTGTCATTTAATTCAGGTGGTTGGAATTTATGATTGTTGAACTTCTTGGGAAGTCCTACGATGTACATCAAATAACTTTTTGCGAAGCATGCCTCTTTAATTGGAGAAAATGGAGGAAAATCCTCTGATGCGAATGTGAAGAGTTGGAGCCAAATCCTCCGATTCCATCAGAGGAGTTGTTAATTACTTTTGTGATGGGGAAAATCCCTTTGGAGGAAGTGAGTGGCACCGAATGAAGTTCAATCGACGAAGTTAAATTAAGGTAAGTAGAACTTGAAAGAAGGGCTTGAGGGCTAAGTGAGGAAGGTGCTAAGGATTCTTTCAAAATAAAAAGAAAAATTAAGCCGGGCTCCATTTCTTGAAAGGAAATTGCAATTGGATGGTCAAGAAATGGAGAGTTGTAGCGCCTAACACAACACTAATAGAGCCTCCTAAGTATTTTGGTTTTGCAATGGATTTCCATTTGAAAAAGGGGGTTCCCTCACTCTCTAGTTTCCCAAACCATGGGAATCTAAGGCTCATCTTTCTTTTTTTCTCTAATGAAAGAAAAAAATGCAAGGTAGATGTAATAAGATCACCTGCTACCCCATTGAAAGAGAGGGATTATTTATGCATATTTACACTCATAATATTAGAAAAAAAATGCAGCTCTAAGATTTCTTTTAATTTGGCTACATCTCTTCATGATCCATCACAAAATAAAATATCATTTCCAATGGAAAGAAAATGTGAGAAATAAAGTGATCTCCCTAGATTTATACCTTTGAAAGAGCTAGAAATTTTTTCCTCCAATAGAGCCTTATACCTTAAGCTATTATCAAAAATTGAAAAGGTGACTAGGAACATCCTTTACTAAGTCCTATTGGGCCTAAAATATTTGGATGTTGAATCATTGACAAGAATTGTAGACATTGTGGAAAAACAACTTATAATCTAGTTAACAAAGTGTACATAAAATCCTACGCAGATTAACATGAGCCTTAGATACAACTAGATATCTCAATCATATTCCATGGAGATATCTATGTTCATATCCATATTAGATAACTTCTTTGTCTTTGTAGAATGCATCCCCTCCTAAGTTACACCAATTGCATCATGAATTTGCCTCCCATGGAGAAACCCAAACTACTCTCTGGAAATTGACTTAAAAAGTAGCTTCCTAACCCTCATAGAAATGATCTTGGTTATGATCTTGTATATAGAGTTACATAGTGAAAATAGGCATTGACTCATAAAAAGAAGCAAGATTATCTTTCATTGAAATTAGGGAAACAAATGTGGTATTGAATGCTTCTAGAACCTTTCTATAATTCATTGATTCCTCTATTGGCCTTTAAGATATAATCTTCCATCACTTCATATAAACCCAAGAAAAATTCTATTATCCATCCATTGGGCCTAATGCTTTTGTCCTTTTAAAATATACACAACACCACTTTCAATTCTTCTTTCAAAACCACCTCTAACAACCTCTCTCGTTGTCTACCTCTTCCAAAAATATTTGAAAGAAGGCACTCATATTAACTACCTCAATAATGGTTTCACTCTATTCCTCATGTATTCTCCCAAAGTGTTCCACTCCCAATTGAACATTGTCCTAAAGATTGTGAGTTGTAGAACCATATTCTCTCTTAACTTTCCAAATTGTGTTGACACTTTTCCTATAATTTTCATAGGGATGAAAATACTTCTTATTCTCATCACCCTTTGATAACAAAAAGTCCTTACTTAAGTCTCCAAGTATTTTCGCAATTTTCCAACAATTTATTGTTTATTGGTTCCAACTCCCTAAGTTGGGATTTGAAGGAATCATTCAGGAAACTAGAGATCTCACTAGCATATAATTCTTCAAATTTTCCCTCAATTGAAACTAGCCCTATCCTATCCTTAATTATTTCCTCATCAACCTAAGAGGACACAACCTTTTTAATTTCCTTAAAATTAGAAACAAATTAAATACTATCTAATTCTCTTAGAGAAGAATCACAGAGTTTCTACTCATCCTTTACTAAGCTGATAGATTCAATGTCTAGCTCTAGCCAGACTAGCTTAAACTTGAAAGGGATTTGGGGTTTGACTTCCTCCTTTTCAAATTGCAAGAAAACTAATAAGTGATCAAATTCCCCCTCCCTCATCCCAACCCACTGTCTTAAATATTTTGATATTAAAAACTAACCTAATCACTTGACCATTGTTTCATCCCCTAACCTCATATTCCTCTAGGTAGGAATAAAAATTTAATTGGCTCTACATTGATCAACCCAACCTCCTCTAGTTTATTGATAAAAAGGTCTTCCATTGTATTAGGGTGAGTTTCCCTGCCCTGTATCCTAGCTATGTTCAAAGTGAAATTCAATTCCCCACATATTGATGGTTGGATAAATTCATAGGAAACAATGTGGAGAAATCGCTCGATGAATCCCCCAAATTGGCATATACTCGTTTGGGATGGCGATCCTCACCAATATGTAAGACTGGTTGCCACTAAGGGGATTTTCTCCTTGAAAGGATAATTCTGTTAAATCTATTCTAAACTACTGTGCAATTAAAGAAAATGGCTAACCTAACTCTATTCTACAACCACATTATCCTTCATGGAATACAAAAGAAGTTCGTGATATTCCAGGTAGGAGCAAGAATATAATTTATAATGAATATGAAATAAAAAAATTAAGCTACCACGCTATAGAAGTAGTTCAAACAAATTGATAACCATTAAAACAAATACATGTCAGTTTTAAATTAGTAAACAATTACTAAGAAACATACCAATCTGTATATTCACATTCAATAATATCAAATAAACATGAGGTAAAAATAATTTGCTAGACTTCATAAATAGTTCTTGTAATCAAAACAACAGTGAAAGCTGATACAATTCAATAACAAATTTAGTAAGTAGTTACTAAAATTCATTAATATGCATACTCATGTCCAATTTCTGTTCATTCACATTATATTTAATTAAGAATGAAACAACATAAAGATTCCTTAGAAGTTCCAACAATAACGCAAAGATTTAGAATATGATTCTTCATTCATAAATAAATTCAATAGAATAATATGGCTTGAAAAAAGATTAGTATTTCATTAGCCTTGAATAGTAGTACTAAAACAAGTGAAACACCATATATTCCTTTCCACTTCCAGGTATTCAAAACTCAAAAGATCAAGGATTTTACAACACCGCACATAACCTTCTTTCTAGAATTTCCAACCCCTCAGTTGTGAATACAAAATATTATAAATAAATCATCTTTCAAAACAAATATCAAAGTTTTTGAAAAGTAAAGATAAAGGAATTCCAAAAAAGGAAATTTGTTGCAATCTCTAATATTCTCATGCTTGATTTTCTGCTATTATTTTTCAGTCTCCTCGATGCAATTTTCCATTGAGTAAAATTCTCCAGCATTTGGGAAATGAATAATAATATCAACTGCATTTTCCCAAATACTGGAACAATATTTGATAGCATATTTGACCAAGTATTTTGATTGCCTTAATTTCTTCATCTAAGAGTCTAGGGAGATATGAATTTTGAGTTTTTCCAACTTAGATACGTTTGACACATTTCCTGGAATGATTTTTTGTTTCTCCTGCCAACTACTTACTTTATTAAGTGTGTCCTAGACAAAATTGCACTCAAGTAATTTACCTTCAATAATAAACAATAATTCATTAAGAGATTTGTTAGATTTCTGGATACTACTCAGTTTCTGATAGAAGTGTTCTTCAAATAACTTAAGCTATTCATTTATTGATAAAGCTTCATATTTTACATCTTCCCATAATCAATGTTCTTTCAACAATTCTATGACCTGAAGAGATAATTGATTTGTTATTTCATCTTTATCTTTGATTTCCTTCTTCCAATGTTCCTTGAGATCTTGGAGCTAACTTTGATGTGGTTGTTTAATGACATTAATTTAATTTTGAAAATAAATTTCAACAAGAGACTTTTGTTGTTGTAATACTTTTTCAAAAGACTTAATTTCATCTGTCTGTTGAGATTTTTTTTTTTTTTGAGATTTTCCACAAACCATATATTATCTTGGGCAAAGGCTCCCTGTTACACCTCAAAATTACTCACTCCAATAGTGTCACAAGTGTCCTCATTATGAGTGTTGTAAGTGTCGCATCTTGTTTGCAAATGTCGCATCTTGACCACAAGTGTTGAAAGTGTCGCAAACACTATACTTACATCTTGCATATGTCATGCTTCTAACGACATCATAAAGACACGTAAGACACCTCAAAGGTTAGTTTGGAAGAAGAGAAATCACTTGACAGGAAGTACATGCCTTTTGACATTGAGAAAACCACAAAAAAAAAGGATTTTGGAGAGGAGCGCTCCCCTACCCACTGTCAGGGAGTGCTGGCACTCCCTGATCTTCTTTGGGGGAGTGCTTGAGCGCCATGTGCACCCTTTTGGGGGAGCGCTACCCTTTTTTTATCAAATTCTGGGTTTGTTGAGGCAAATAAGGGAAGAATCCCTCAATTCCTAAATGTAGTTGGATTCAAATAGATGGTCAAGGCATGATATTAGGGGAGATCCTTAACTAAAGGAGAGGAATCCTCAACTCATCCCAAATATCTCTCAAGTGGTTGAACCTCTACAAGGTTATATAAGGAGGCCTTCTCATGGTGAAAGACACAAGGAAGATTGAGAATTATACCTAACTTATGATCTCATAGGAAGGTATTGACAATAGATATTGAGAATTACATCAAACTTATGATCTCATGAGTGAGATGCCATCAAAGCAATCAATGGAGATTACTTGAGAAAAAGGGTTGGACAAGGAGAACTGGAAGAAGCTACTGCACCTTCATTCAAAGGATTATAAGTATCTTTACTTGTTCTGATTAATAATCAATGCTTGGCCTATTTCTTTCAAACTTATGATTATTCCATATGAGTTTGTCTATAGTATATGGATCTATATTTGAGCTAATCTCAATAGAGTAGGAAGTCCATTGTATCTTTGTTTGTCCTACAGGATCTATCAGGGAGCTCAGGATCAAAGATCATCCAGGACTTTGCAAGGACAAACATCGCTAATAAGGTAAATATATTTCTCCTTATCTTTCATTCATTAGCTTGATAGGATCTAAAAGGAAGTCAATGTCCATGTTAAGCACTTTTCTATGTTGGCCTTAGGAGTCTAAACACCAAGAGGGAATCCACTTGTCTGCAGGGGGATTCACCTACAACATAAATTGGCGACCATACTAGAGAGGATATCTGATTTTTGTTTCCATTCCCAGATCTTGTTTTGGTCCTTTTCCCACTGATTTGATATTCTCCATATTGTCATGTTGATTCTTAGATTTATTTGATTGCCTCATTATGTCATCATGATCACCCTAATTGACTGAATTTCCTTCATTTTTTGAGTTTCTGGGATTTTTCTGAGTTTTTGGAGCATAGTGCTCCCCTCCTGTTGCTATCAGAGTGATAACACTCCCCTTTATCCTTACACAGAGTGTTGGAACGCTCTGGTGCCCCTTACACCAGAGCGCTACCCCATTGTTTTGAGAAATTCTCTAGAATTTTCATCTTCTGAAGCTATTTCTTGGTTTTGGCTTTTTCTCAGGGTCCCATACTTTTAGTCCATCTTGATATTGGATTTAAAACACCCTTATTTATGATAATTCATCTTCTTTTTTTTGGATTTTTTGACATTTATCCTTACTTTGCAATTTGTCCTTCACGATTTGGAGTCAATTTGTCATTTTCTTCTCATTTATCTAAATTAGTGAAAACTTTGTAAGGGGTTTCATAGGTCTTTTGTACTTTTATTTTTGATCTTTGAGTCATCTTGTCCAAGCTCTTTGTCCTTCCTTTTGAGTTTTTGGCTTTCTGTTTCTTGTTTGATCATAACAAGGGTGTCTTTTGGTTTATGTGAAGTTTGCTTCCAGATTGCTTAAATCTCACAACTCTTGAAGTCCAATTAGCATAAGAAGCTTTACATCTACTGGTTATCAGTCACATACAAACATTTTAACATTGCATTGGATTCCTTATTGAGGACTATTGCATGAGGTCATTTAATCTTGGTGTTTGACAGTGAAAGGAAAATCCTTCTCCTTCCCTTAATTAGACATTCATTGAAAGAAAAGATTGCTTATCATTTCTTATGCATGTTTTGGGAACTAAGTCATAATGTCATCAGTCTTCACTCTCATACACCTCTGAGTAAAAAAAAGCCACTAAAATCAATGCTTAACTAAAATTTATCAGACTTTTTACATCTTTGTTAGCAAACCTACATTAGTTTAAGGTGTATGGCTTTGGAATAGGTTGAAATGATAAATTTCCAAAGCTATCAAACAAACTTAGCATATTGCGATAGGGAGAGAAAATCCAATTGTTGTTTAGGCTTTTTGGGATCCCCCTCTCACACACGGGTTACACATAAGGTCGCATTCGAGAGAGTTACGGAGATTATCCCTCTGTGGTTCAACTGTTTGTAGTGCTTGGATCATATATTGGGGGTCACTTGAGAGTATACCCATGATTATGTGTGTGAGCCTCTCGAGTTGATTTTGGACTTGTTATCCTACCCATATGTTCAGATCAGACTATTGACTTTATCCGCCTAGGGGATGACTGCGAATTTGTGACCTTAGTAGCCATAATCTTTAGGGTCTTACATGAGGTGATGATGAAGGGAAGTCTCACTGTACCTGGAACATACGTTGGTCAAACTCACTCAGGCTCCTTGGAGGGAAAATCCACAATTACAGCATGGAAGATTGCAGCATGGTGTAAGTCCATTAAGCAGGTCGCCAACATAACCGATCCACTCATTCTATCCCTGCCTCTTCCCATTTTGATCTCACGACATTGGATTTCATCACCAACTAGTGATTTCATTGTGGGAAGGTTTTGTTTGATTGTTTGCTTCTCAGATTCATAGCGCGATCCGTCAGATCTCAACATATGTGCATGTAAAAGCTATGAATGCTTATCATTAGTTTGCAATTTGATTTTTCAAAAGCATTAGTGTGTTTATTAAATGCTGAAATCTGCAAACTGAAAGCAATAGAAAGAGAATATGAAACAGAAAATGAGAGACAAGAACAAAAGAGTTTGATAACAGAGTTCACCCCCTTCACTGGGCTACGTCTCCGGGTCCCTCTCCAATGGGTACTGATCCAATTAATGGTTTCAAAATGGTACAAAGATGTTCCTGGAAGCTCTGAACATCAACTTCGGCAACAGAATAGAATGCTATGCAAAGCCCTCAATACTCCACTCTTCTGTCAATTACAATTCAGCCTTCAAAAGGAAAAGAAAGATAAATCATGACAGAGTGTAATCGACTTTACTTACGAACAACAATCTGGAAAATGCACAGCTATAACCTCCTCTCTGTCCTCGGTCGCTATATACAGTCTTCAAGACATTTTCTCTTATAAGTTACAAACTGGAAAAGAAATAAAAGAACCAATTATAACTGAGAAGGGTCGACTTCAACAGGACCGACATCTGCAACAAGAAATTACAGCCATCTACCTCCACGCACTGCTGAAACATGTGATATATAAAGCTGTAGGTTGAACTGTAATCCCGATTTTGATGCCCCATTCTACCTGCGTGATTTTATTGAGCAATAGAATGATGCCCTGTTCTACAAACGCGGCTGAAAATCCTAGAACGTGGCTGTAACAACATTCAGTTGGCCGAATGTGCACGGGTTCAATTCGTTTTATCATCACATATGCCAAAACCGAACCCATATCCCGCCAAATCACTGTGCATCCGTTATCTTACCACTACAACAGGCTATTTATACTCCAAACGTGGCAATGGATCAAATACTATGAGCTGGACGTTACTCTGGCAAATGTTATCCAATTCAAATGGAACAACTAATGTTTAACCACRCACCCATCTTTCAAGTGTTAAGAAAATGTCACCATGCCTTGCAATATTGGTTSGTKGTTTTAGTTGTTCGCACCATATKTCATAGCATAGTGTATGGTTTAGTTTTGAGGTCYTGTTATATCTATTTTGTTTTTAACCATATATCAAGACCTTTGTAGATGTTGTTAAATCTTGGTTCTTACCCAATCATTACATTGCCACTTTACTGCCATTGTACCATTTTTTTCTTCTTTGGATCAGTGTAACTTTCATGATGAATGACCCCCTGGATCATAGCATGAGTTGGTTGTGTTACTTAGTGGACCTTAGGTCGAGTCAGTGTTAATGGCATCAAATCTTGAGAGTACCAATGGAGGAACCCCTTCTCCTAGGGAAACTTATACCTTTCCTTATTTTGGAAACTTTGGTCCTCCGTACATTGCCACACTAAGTCTTCCGGGACTCACCATCGGATTACCGGTTTGGTTGTTCCCCACTCCGGTGATCTCAAATCCTCCTAATGTTCCAACTGCACCTAATAATTTAGATGTCAGTACACCACCCACACATCAACCTCATGTCGAATTTTCGCCTTCTTCACCCATTAAGTCTCCTTCCCTTTCTCCTTCTTCACCTAGTGAAAGCTCTAAAGTAAATAGCCAGGTTGACCAGAAGAAGAAGAAACAGAAAGAGAAGAAGAAGAAGAGCCCAAAAAAGACCAAGGCCCCAACAACATCAGATGTTGGATCGAAGAAACCAACTACTATTAATAGTACCGGGAGTGTTGATGAGGTCAACAAGATTAAAATGAAGAATTCAAAACCCAAATTCCCTTGCAGTCTTTGTAAGGGTGACCACTTTCTGAGGGATTTCCCTGGTATTCCCAAGGTCTTAGAAATGTGGTCCTCCATGTCATCAGCCTCTGCCAGTCATGCCAATGATATCCCATCAACTAGTGATGTTAAGGTTGGTAAGAAGAAGATAACTGTCAAATTCCCTTGCATGTTATGCAAAGGTGATTATTATTCTCACCTTTGTCCTCGTATGGAAAAGGCTTCTTCTCTTTTGGAAAAACTTCAACTTCCAAAAGGCTATCGTAAGCTTTCCCCCAAGCCATCATTAGTTGATGGACTGGTCAATCTGGTTCCATCCCTGGTCATTCCGGTTGATCAGGTGGTCAATCTAGTTTCATCCTCGATTGAACCACAAACCCAAGTGATAGATCTAGTGTCTTCCTCGGTCAGTCCCACCCTTCATTTGAAGAGTGTTAAAGTGGTCAATCTGGTTCTGTCCTTAGTCGATCCCAATTTCCCTTTAGAGAGTGACACCAAAGTGGTCGATCTGTTTCCACCCGTCGAACCCATTCTCCCCTTGGAGAATGAAACCCAAGTGGTCGATCTAGTTTTGTCATTAGTCGATCCCACTCCTCCTTTGACAAGTGCCAAAGTGGCTGATCTAGTCCCTTGCTCGGTCAGTCCCACCCTTCATCCAAAGAGTGCCAAAGTGATTGCTCCGGTTACATCATCGATCAATCCTACTCTTCCTCTAAAGAGTGCCAGCGTGGTCGATCTGATCCCATCATCGGTCGATCCTACTCTCCCTCTAGAGAGTAAACCTGATACTACCCACATTTTTCTCATTGATATAGAATTTATCATGCTGGGGGGCATTCCTCATTCTCCCGTGAAACCCCCTCCAAGAAATGAGGCCATCCTTTTTGATTGGGGTGCACTAACTGGACCTCGTCTTCCCTCTAGCATCCCTTTCTAGATTACAGTACAGGTTTGTGGTCGGGACGCTCCTCAAATGCTGATAGATGAAGGTGTGTCTACTATTATTTTGTCCTCTGTTGCTTGGCATGCTTTGGGTTGTCCTCATCTTGCGCTGGTTACACAAAATATGTTAGCTTTTAACAGAAGAACTAGTCAACCTTTAGGGACCCTTCCTTAGTTTTCGGTAACTTTGGGAGGGGAAACTGTCTTTATTGATGTCATGGTAGTCCGAGACCCCTTGGATTTCTCTTTACTCCTTAGGCGGGATTATGTCTATGCCATGAGAGCGATTGTATCCACTCTTTTTCATGTGATATATTTCCCTCATGATGGAATAACGATGACTATTGATCAACTCTCGTTCGCTGGTCCTGACTGGATTACCTCCCTAAATGGTTCTTACATGTAGACAGTATCACCCCTGCCACATGTCAATTATGTGGTGTTATCTCCCATGCCTTCAACTTCCAACGATTTGGATCCAGTAGTTGACCTGGTGATCTCTTTGGTAGGGCTATTGGAGATTGATCTCCTTACCCCTGACGAGACCCTCGACATGTGTCCCTTCCAGAGTGATTTTCTTCCATCCAAGGAAGATCTCTTGGAAGCCATGACCGAGTTTTATCCCTTGACATGGTGTCCTTCCAAGATGTTATTTTCTTGGTAGCCATGATCAAGAAGAGTCCATGAGCATAGTTTTTCTTCTCTGTGGAAAGCTTGTTAAAAAATGAAACAGAGGTCATGAGCACAGTTTCTCTTCTCTGTAGCAAGCTCGTTAAAAAATGAAACAGAGGCCTTGAGCATATTTTCCCTCTCTGTAGCAAGCTCGTTAAAAAATGAAACAAAAATCTGGGGATTGAACCTGGAGCCATGAGCATAGTTATTTTCCTGTGTCAAGCTCATTAAAAAATGAACCAGTCACCTCTCCTTTCAGGTCGAGTCTTTCGCCAGATCTCGTAGATGTCGAGTCGAGTCTTTCGTTAACTCTTGTATTTGAACCTTCATTTCATCCACCTGTATCCTTTTTCTCCATCTAGCACAGAAATTGGTGACAACCTCAAAGTCGGTGAATGAATTGAAGCTTGGAGGGCATGTCTCCAACCTTTGATGATCATTCTGAAGTTAAGCCACCAGCTTTCAAGCTGGGGTCATACTGAGCTTAGTCTTTGTTCCTTCTCGTGCTCGTAAATACATGAGAATGCAACTGGGTAAATTTTTATCTCTTTTTTGGACCCGCATGGATATATGAAAAAGGAACCCCCTGGAGTCATCTTTAAGCTCTTTTCAGACTCTCTAAACATGAAAAGATTGTCGAGTGATCTTGCTTCCTTTCCCACTCGTTAAAAGGTTTGAAAGGGCATCTTTCGAGTGATAATTTATCTCTTTTTCTGCCTCATAAGACTAACATTACGAAAAAGGACAACATTGGAGTCGTCTTTAAGTTGTTTTCAGACTCTTTAAATATGAAAAACCACTGAGTTTACCTTCTCTGGACTCGTTAAACAATTACACATTGTAGGGCTCATATGAGATCAAACCCTTACTTCTTCCAGTTCACTAAACAAAGGAAGAGGGAATTACCAAAGGCGAGTCATATCAAGCATGTGTTACCCTCCTCAATCTTGTTAAATTAAAAACAGGTACTCATCTATCTGGATGGGGGAAAAATTGAAATAAGCAAGCCAAGAAGTTTTTGAGAACTCTACTAGTAACTCTTACGGTCACCCTTGAACATGACACTTTGTCCTTGCACACATTTTAATCCGTTGAACCTATGCACTGAGCCAATCCTCTGAGTTTCTTTTACTCCTTTGGGTCACCTGACGAAAGTCACCGTATCCACTGCATTATCATGTTTTGGTCCATGTCAAGTTTCTGCTGTTGTGTCTCAGTGTTCAAGGGAAGTATCTGCCTCGAGAGTCAGCCATCACAAATATCTTGTTTCAATACCCATGTCAGTCCATGTTCATTTGATCTACCAATTACATCTCTATGTCAGTTTCATGTCATTGATGGGGGATACATCAAGGCCCTCCTTCAATGAGTCTATTCCTGTTGACTTCATCACATTATCCAGGAGCTAGACTTAGAAACCAGTTAGTACCTTGGGACCTGCATGCCTCAATGGTAGGCCTCCTCATGTCTGACAATGGGTTTAAATCATTGACCCCTGATCGAATGATTCCACAGATGTTCGACTTCAGATCATTCATTCACATTCGTCAAGATGTACTAGAGTACCTTGGGAATCATTGACATCAATGGTGATCTCCCTCGCGCTTGTTAACGATTTACATCATTGACCAGTAATCAAGTGGTTTCTGCCATGTTCAACATCAAGACATGTATTCACATGGTTAGATTTGTATTGCATCGAGATCGGTAAGAAGACCCTGGGTTGAGTGTCATCACTCTTATGTATACTTTTCCCAATTTGCGAAGGAGTTCTTTTGAACTATGACACATATACTGTTACATAGATCCACTTTGTATTGATCATGGCTATGTCTTGTCGTCTCGTAGATCCACTGTGTATTCTTCGTGGCTACGATCAATTCAGGTCATAGGAGTATAGATCCACATTGTATCTGCAGTGGCTATACCATTTTGTCAATATAATTATGGATCCACAGTGTATTTTATGGCGGCCATACCTAAAAAGTATTTATCACTCAAGCATAGGTATGCTTGCCTTTGGTTTTGAAACATGTCATAATATTTGTTTGATGGTTGTGTGCATCTTTTTCCAATTTCTCTGCGTCCATACCCTTTCTTGAAAAATTATACAAAGTACTTCAGTCATCATCGTCTTCTAACTTTGTACTTTGGGGGGCAATCCGTTACACCTCAAAATTACTCACTCCGATAGTGTCGCAAGTGTCATCATTACGAGTGTTGTAAGTGTCACATATTGTCTGCAAATGTCGCATCTTGAACACAAGTGTTGCAAGTGTCACAAACACTATACTGACATCTTGCATATGTCATGCCTCTAACGACATCATAAAGACACTTAATACACCTCAAAGGTTAGTTTGGAAGAAGAGAAATCACTTGACAGGAAGTACAAGCCTTTTAACATTGAGAAAACCACAAAAAAATGGATCTTGGAGAGGATCGCTCCCCTACCCACTGTCAGGGAGTGCTAACTCTCCCTGATCCTCTTTGGGGGAGTGCTTGAGCACTTTGTGCACCCTTTTGGGGGAGCGCTACCTTTTTTTTAGCAAATTCTGGGTTTGTTGAGGAAAATAAGGGAAGAATCCCTCAATTCCTGAAGTTAGTTGGATTCAAATAGATGGCCAAGGCATGATCTTAGGGGAGATCCTCAACTGAAGGAGAGAAATCCTCAACTCATCCCAAATATCTCTCAAGTGGTTGAACCTCTCCAAGGTTATATAAGGAGGCCTTCTCATGGTGAAAGACACAAGGAAGATTGAGAATTATACCTAACTTATGATCTCATAGGAAGGTATTGACAATAGAGATTGAGAATTAATTCAAACTTATGATCTCATGAGTGATATGACATCAAAGAAATCAATGGATATTACTTGATCAAAAGGGTTGGACAAGGAGAACTGGAAGAAGCTATTGTACCTTCATTCAAAGGATTGTAAGTATCTTTACTTGTTCTCATTAATAATCAATGATTGGCCTATTTCTTTCAAACTTATGCTTATTCCATATGAGTTTGTCTACAGTATATGGATCTATATTTGAGCTAATCTCAGTAGAGTAGGAAGTCCATTATATCTTTGTTTGTCCTATAAAATCTATCAGGGAGCTCAGGATCGAAGCTCATCTAGGACTTTTCAAGGACAAACGTCGCTAATAAGGTACATACATTTCTCCTTCTCTTTCATTCATTAGCTTGATAAGATCTAAAAGGAAGTCAGTGTCCATATTAATCACTTTTCTGTCTTGGCCTTAGGAGTCTAAAGACCAAGAGGGAATCCACTTGTCCATAGGGATATTCACCTACAACAATCCCATGGAGTCTGCAACTTTTCTAACAAAGGTTATATAATAAAGTTTGGAAGCATCCCATATCATAGTTTGTTTAGGAGGAATGTCTCCTATTTGTTCCATATTCCTCTTCCAAGGTCCTCTTTTATGATAGCCTTCTCTTTTTGACTGAAAAAGTATTGTCTTAAAGAAGGTAAATGATCCAAATTATTTTCGGCACGAAATGAGAGCGGAGATATAACACAAAAATATTCAGAGATATTGCAAGAGAGACTACAATATAACAGAGATATAGCGGAAATATAAGAAGATTCATAGATATACAGTAATACACGATTTCTATTAATGAAATAAATGTACAAAGACTGTAAAAGTACAGAGTGAAAGACTTTCTAGAATGGTGGTAGATTATCTTTGAGAAGAGATGTGACGGCTACTCGCATTAGAAAGAAGATGATTATTACAATGAGGCTCTAAGGGCCTTTTTAACATAAGTAAAATCCAAAAATCTAACCCCGGAAGATGAAAAGCCAAAATGTTTGTGGGCCCCGATGGGGGTAGTTGATACGTCAACTTCCCAGGGGCGTAACTTTTGCATACGATCTCCGTTTGGGGCACTCAATAGATCATTGGAAAGATCTATCCCCGTTTTCTCAAAAAACATCGTTTAGGGCCTCAAAATGGCCCCGGAAGTTAAAAACTGCTAAAAATAGTAAATTACCAAAATTGTCAGAAACATGTTTTGGGCCAGTTGGAGAAGGTAGGTGGCCACTGATATCCACTTGGATCAATCCTCCATCCTTAGGAAGCAATGGTCTCCATTGCGTTGAGTTCCCGGGGGAGAGGGGAAAGCGATTGCTAAATATGAATCTTGGTGAGTTGCTTGCCTTGTTGGAACCGTCACACTGCTTGGTTTGTTGAAGGTCGTCACGAACCTGTCACTAGAAGGGTTGGACCTTTTTAACCAGTCTGGCTACGTGAGATGACTGTGTGCAGAAGGAATATTTGTGCTTTGCTGCAACCTTTTTGACCTGCTTATGGTGGATAGAAGGTTCTTGGGCCGAGGTTGTAGTGGTTGCAATATCCTTTTGTTCCCCTTTTGAACAGATTGTGGAGAAGATGAATTTTGTAGTATGAGATATTATCTTGCAGTACTATTTAGGCGGGGCAGTAGTTGGAACTACCTATGGTATCCTGTAGAGATGACCCCCCAGAGTAATAATGACACTACGGGGTCAAATCTCATAAATAGCGTGGCACTTCCACATACATGACTGGCCCAAGAGAACATTACAGACATCTAGTGGGGCAACATCACATAATACCTCATCCTTGAAGGGTTGGATACCGTATGACAATTGACACTATTGGCTGACACGAAGATATCATCCTTGGAGAAGC
>JASDQU010681285.1:46509-56857 GCA_032191745.1 Picea mariana
ACACAGGCTCCAACCTGCATAACAGAGAACACCTGTTCTCCCTAGCACCACCCTGCCACACTTATTTATCTAGCTGCAACCAGATGGAAGCTACAACTTCCTGTTTTCAAGCACCCACTTGAACTTTTGAGGACAACTGTCCTCCCGAGCACCTCCCAACCACCCTTGAATATCAATAACTAAATAAACATTCAACTTTACAGACAAATCAGTTCATCCCAATTTTTCTTTGTTCTGTAAATCTTGTCTTCTGCTGCTTGCTCTATCGTTCTGCTCTGCTTCTGCTCTGCTCTATCGTTCTACTCTGCTTCAACTTTCCTCTAACGTCCTGCTCTGCTTCAGCTTTCCTCTAACGTCCTGCTCTGCTTCAGCTTTCCTCTAACGTCCTTCTCTGCTTCTCATTTCATTCTGTACATCTATCAAAATTTTATGCTCAACATCTTCTCGTTTTTTCCATTCTACTCTTCTTCAAATTGTTCTGTTCTTCTGCTCTGTATTGCATCTACTCTGCCTGTCATTTGCTCTGATTCTGAGATCCAATTCATTTCATTCTGTATACCGATTAAACTTCATCCTTAACTCCTTCTCCTCTCACCTTTTCTTACTATTTCATTCTTTTTCATGCAGAACGACCAACCCCATACAGTGTCACTCGTTTTCTTTTATACATCCTGCCTTGACGGTTCCACTTCCCATCTCCTTCGGCAAGAACAATGAAAACTGTCTAAGCAACTGAATCATCATCTGAAACACTAACTGATTCTTCATAATGAGTCCGTTTTACTAACAAAAATCATACTCAGTCGTTAACTGTGAGAGAGAATAGTGACCCTCTGATCAATATTTGATCCAACGGTTCAGATCAAACCGGGATTTCACTCATCGCGATTTCGACAATTGCGATGTCACAAATCACAAGTCCTTCGGACTCGCAATTCTCCGATTCCCGATGCCTCCTTTCCACGTGCTAGCCCTGCTGAGCTTAGCTTCCGTTCATCGTGACCTTCACTTCGTGACCACACCCTTATGTCTCTCTAGCGGGGTTTTTGGCATTTTCAGTGATGATATGCGCACGTACTCGGAACACTCGAAACTCCGATGAGGAGAATCAACGGTCCGCATCTCTTGCTTTCTTTAACGGCTGAGATCAATTCGCGAAATCGCATATCACGATTTCGGGTTTCTCATTGTCAAGAGATTTTGACATTGCAAAGTGCCGATTCCCGATTCCCGATTCTCCATGCATAGATTCAACGGTCCAGATCACTTCTAGCTCAACGGCTCAGATTAGATCGGGATTTTTCACATCACAATTACTCCCACTTCTCCTTGTTCTTTAAAGGGCATGCAGATTATCTTTGATCCGACGATGATCGGGTCTTGCGCTTAAATCCAACGGTTACTTATTCATCTCCACAACCATGCCAGTACTCGCACTCCATGCAGAGATTCAACGGTCCAAATCATTCTTTCTTTAACGGCTACGATCAAATCGTGAAATCGTATATCGCGATTTCAGTGTTTTCGTTGTGATTGAACACGGGACCCGTGAAATTTCGATTCCCGATTCGCCGATGAGCATAACTCCGACATCGCCCGATCCTATACCACCTGTCCTTGTGAATGGACGGTCCCTATGCCTTCGGGATTTCACCTCTGCACAGTAGGACTTAACCCCTGCGCTTAACCTTTGTGCACTTTCTGCAAATCTGACGGCTATCGGTCTTTCAGGAATTTTGAATGGGATCCAACGGTCACTGGATATCTGTCTTCCTTTTTCTCTATAAGCTCTTGCTGCGCACGTTTTCTTCAATGCTGTTTCTCCTGAGATTTTACGTCCGAATCCCCACGGGGTTTATCCTTCTTATCTTGCCGTCTCCACTGTTGCCATTAATGACAACAACCATCAACACACATTCGTTACTTGTTCAATATTTGCCAACAAAGTGGTCACTTGATGAAGATGTGCCTGATGCTATCAGGAGGCATTGAAGGATGTGGGAAAAATTCTCCATCATTTCGTCCCTTTGTCGCGTGAGAGCTTGCTCAAGCAACAGACTGATAGGATCATCTGCTCCATTGTTTTTATTTTCTTCCACCATTGAGGGTTTCTTGGGTGTGTGAGAGCGATTTTTCTCAAGAGAGACAAGCTCGAGACCCAACTTGCTATACTCAGACCTTGTCAGGGACATGCACTGAAAACAATCAAGAGAAGCCTGCTCTGATACCATTGATTCGGATTATTTTCGGCACGAAATGAGAGCGGAGATATAACAAAAAAATATTCAGAGATATTGCAAGAGAGACAACAATATAACAGAGATATAGCAGAAATATAAGAATATTCACAGATATACAATAATACACGATTTCTATTAATGAAATAAATGTACAGAGACTGTAAAAGTACAGAGTGAAAGACTTGCTAGAATGGTGGTAGCTTATCTATGAGAAGAGATGTGACGGCTACTCGCATTCGCAAGAAGATGATTATTACAATGAGGCTCTAAGGGCCTTTTTAACATAAGTAAAATCCAAAACCCTAACCCCGAAAGATGAAAAGCCAAAAGGTTTGTGGGCCTCGATGGGGGTAGTTGATACGTCAACTTCCTAGAGGCGTAACTTTTGCATACAATCTCCATTTGGGGTGCTCAATAGCTCGTTGGAAAGATATATCCGAGAACTACAAATTTTGGGTGAGCAACATGATCTACAATCCATGTTGCTCCCCATTTTCTCAAAAAACATCGTTTAGGGCCTCAAAATGGCCCCAGAAGTTAAAAACTGCTAAAAATAGTAAATTACCAAAATTGTCAGAAACATGTTTTGGGTCAATTGGAGAAGGTGGGTGGCCATCGATATCCACATAGATCAGTATATCTTCAACAATTGGTTGCAATGAGTCAAAATAAATAATTTCATCAGAAGAACTTCCAGGAACCGATGCCAAATGAGTATTTGAAATAGAAACAATTGCAATAAAGAACATGTCTTCTTTTGGTTGACCATTCTGAGTATCATTTTTATGAGGTGTGTCTAGGTATTGATTTTGCTAATATGTGTTTCCCTATTCTAATTTCTCATCCCAACCTAGAGGAGGTTGATGAACAATAGTGCATAATTTTCCAAGGGATGAATTCCTTTGTCTTCCGAAAGCCAATAATTCATCTCTCTTGGGGCCTTTTAGAATTTCTTCAACTCTTTTACACACCCATTCATAAGACCGAGATTTTTGAAAAAATATATCAAATGGAATATCTTCATGATTGTATCCTCTGAAGTTGCTTAAAGATTGACAATGGTCATGTACAATTTGTAGAGGGTCACATTTCTTAAAGGAAATGCAAAATAACTGAATCTTTTCAAGGGATATTGCTTCAATTCTAGCATGTTGATAATTAGATAAAGAGTAAAACCCCAATTTGAAAAGGAAAAGTTGGCCAAAATTTCTTTGAACTAGTTTTAAGGGCCAATGCTATACCTGTTCCCGCTATTTGATAAGCTATTTCCCCGAGAGTAAGTCTTTCTGGAGAAATTTTTTGGGAGATTCTATCCCAAAACATCCTGGTGTTGGATTACTGAGAGGGGGGTGGTGAATCAGTAATAATGTAATTATAATCCTTTTTCTTCAAATGTTATATCAATGTAGAATTATTATCCAATAATGAGCAGTAATAAATAAACAATCACACACATACACAGTACAACAATGTTTTACGTGGAAACTCAAATCGGGAGAAAACCACATAATGCTTTTTCTTATATGTCTTGAAGAATTACATTCATTGGAAGCACCAACTTCCTTTGTTTTCCAGCTACAACTGGAAGGAGGATCCAACCCCCTAGTTTCTCAGGCTACAACCTGAGGGAAGCTCCAACTCCCCAAATCTCTGGCTACAACCAGAAGGATACTACAACCCCCAATGTTCTCCGGCTACAACCACCTATCCTTGCCCCGTCCTGCCACTCTGAAGTAGAAGTAGAATGATGGAACCACTGTCACACTATCACTGTGAGATATACCACTGTAAACCTATACCAATAAATCTGAACCATGCATCCACCATGCATCAACCTGTACCTCAACCTGTACCATAAACACGTGCATCAACCATGCACCAACCTGTAATCAACCTGTACCATAAACAAGTGCATCCAACCATGTACCAAGTATGTACTAATCATGTGTTAACTACTCATCAACTATGAATCATCAATATGTACCAACATCATCAACTATACACCTCATGTATGCGCGCCAACTCATCAACTACTTGTCTCAACCATGTACTCAACATGTACCTCAACCAAAAGCCCTCATCAATTTCATAATCCAAATCTGATTTGTAGCTCTGTAATAGACCTGGTGTATATGATCACATTCCTGCAAACCTTCTTTAACTTTAAAAACAAGAGCCTAGCATTTTCATCAAACTTTTCTTTAGTCTCACATGCCTAGTTTTGGATTAGTCAACAACCCTAACTTGAAGTAATCATAACTTTGAACCTATAATGTATAAAGATCTGAAACTGGTACAAAATTTTCTTCAATGTGTTTTATGCAATTCCTCCAAGTGGAACTACTTGTAACCTCTCAGAAAAGGATTTATAGCAAAAATGGCATACCTTGCTGAATTCTGGTTTATTCTAGAGAGCGACCTTGTAGAGCGTGCCCCGCACAAATAATTTGATGAAATGATCTGAAACTATTAAAAAAGATACTAAAGACTATACCCTAACCAAAAAATTTGGTCTCATGGAATTTTAATCTGTTATGAAGAAGTTATGACGTGTTTACCTGAAACACCTGATTTTGACTAGTTTCAGGACTGGCCACAAACCCTATTTTCCACAGAGTGTAACTCCAAAAATAAAACGACCCACAAGATGAATTTTTAACCACAGATTCTTGGATATGTTTTCTCACTTGCATAGAAATTTCAGGATCTGAATCATTATAGAAAAAACGTTATAGCTGAAATGGTGAGATGACCTGAAAATAACATACCTTAGAAAGCACCATCAAAAGAATTTATCCTTCCATGCATTTCGGCCTTCTTTTCTTCACTTTCCTCAGAATTTCGGCTTAGATATCATTTTTATACCTCAGACACCTATATATATTCAATATTCTCAAGTGTGTTTCAAATGAGAGAGCCTTGCCTCTTATTTATACTCTCCAAGTAGCTTCCTTAAAAACATCTTCTAAGTCACTAGGCCCCACTTTCCTTATTTTAGGGTTGGGTCCACTTCTAATTTCTCCATTAAAATTATTATTGAAATAATTTATTTTGTATTCACTTTAAATTATAATACACTCATCACTTCACTTTATTATTTACCTTTTAAAATCTCTTAAACCACTTTGATTACTTTGACCTTTTGTGGCTTCTAGATGACATATGAGGGTCCTCCAACTTCGTAAGGCCATAACTCTCAAACCGTGAGGAGTTATGTGATGTTCTACATACCACCAGAAATGTCATGACATGTACTATCCATATAGAATAGTATTATCTAAAAATATATCATAACTTATACCGTTACCCATCAAACAAACTTGGGTCCATTACCCAAACCTCGGGTCTCCAACTTCTCATGGCCATAACTCTCTAACCGTGAAGAATTATGTGACGTTCCACATACCATCGGAGATGACATGACAAGAACTATCCATCTAGGATATTTTCCTTGAAAGATTCACTTTCCTTCATCTCATTATTCCATAATTAAGCATGGGTTCTCTTACTGTACAAAGCGTCTTCCCGTGAGGGCTTTCACCATAAGGGGACCACTTTGGAGTTCATCCATATTTACTTCTTATCAACCAAGACAAAACAATAATGAGTCATATTTACATCAAACACTATTGGGTCCATTATCCAAACCTTTGTGCTACAGGTCTTTCTTCAAGGGTTGACATCAATAACAACCAACCTTAATCAACACCTGGCTCACTAGCCTATTAAGAATATGTACATTTACAACTTGGGGTTTGGCCTAGGGGTATTACAACAACTAACAATAGGAGATGAATCTCTAATTTTTCCACATCAAAGGTGATTAACCTAGCATCCAAAGGACCTACACCACCCAAATATGGTAGTACATCCTTTCATTAGGAATGGAAAGTTTGAAGGACTTCTAAATATGACATGGTTGTATATGATTGGGCCAAATCATCTATGGTACAATAGTTATGAGTGACACTCACATGTGGGTTATAAGCAATGCAATGTAAATGTTTCTTTGGTACTTTATGGATAGACCCTAACATTAGGCCATGCTATCTACAAGGGACAAATATTAGAGGGGGAACATCACTTTATTATATAGTAGAGTAGGATTATGAGGTATCTTCCATTATCAACTATTGTCTAAAAATTAACATATACAAAGGTATAAGACATAATGTTTTGGGCCAAAGTACATTTGTATATTTATCTATATATATATTACAAATTTCCTGTGTGATTTAGGCCAGTGAGCCTAAACAAATGTAATATGTAATCACTCTCATTTTTATTAATAAAATACATCACTGCTACAAACCAAGTCAGACGAAAGAGTTTGGGGGGATATGAATCCACGAGAGGGAAAAGGGGGCTAAGGGCTTACGAAAAAGGGGCTAAGTCCAAGGGGATTAAGCCAAGGAATAAAATAATAATATCATGAGTATGTAAGCTTTCACAATTATTCATAATGTTAGAGAATATTCTAGATAAAAACTTTGTATAAGGTTTTGAAACATTGGATGTTTCAAAACCTTATACACAATTTTTATTTAGAAGATTATCTAGCAATAATATTATTGCTAAGTCATAGCTTTATGATACAATTTATCCAAAGTTCCTAAGTTCCTAAGTGAGGGGAACGAATTATCAAGTGGATTCAAAGGCATTTCCTAGAATGACAAGTGTCAATATAGGAGCAATCAAATATAATGTTAGGAAATTAGTGTAATCCCCATCGTTCTTTTAATCATTCACTCATTGTTGCTTCCCTCATCGGTACCTTGGCTGGGGAGTGTAAGGGGAAGCTAGAACTGATAGTTACCCAAGAAATACTTGGTATTTTTGGATGAAGAAGTAGGTTGACATGCTTGTGGAGCATTCTCTCTAGGTGAGAGAATTATCGAGAATAACTTCCTGGTGTGATGGGATAGTGGCTATTGTAACTCATTGAGAAACCTTGTGTTCCAAGTGCTATAGAGATTTGAGAAATATTGGATGGATTCTTGCTAAAGCCTTGGAAGGTAAGTGGGACAACCCAAAGGACTATTGAGCAATGAAGGGGGTACATTTCCTTGGGTGGGATAGGATGTGGGGAATGAGAGCTGTGAGTTGGGGGTTGTTGCTGGAGTGGGCAACTGGGCTTGTTCTTTATTGTGTTGTTTGTCAGACCTTAGTTTGGCTTAGGTAAAATTTTCTCCGGTGGATTCATAGTCCCAACTCAGGGGTGACCTGCCATTGAGAGTGTATGAAAAATAATGTTTATGGCTAGGAGGAACATTTTAGGTCTGCATGTAGTTGGTGATATATAGAAAATGATAAGTGTTCTTTTATTTATGTTTACATGCTGATAATCACGTGAATGCTTATGTTAATTCTATTTGTTGTAATTGTACACAATTAAGCATGGTTGTGCATGCTATTATCAGTTCTACATCATTGTTTCATATGCAAGGTATGGTGGTTAAAAATTGGTATTTGTTAGTCTATTTTAGTAATATTGATAATGGAATTCTGGTGCGAGGCTTGAATCTCCACGCACATTGGGAAACAACTTTTGCGCATCACACAAGGCTAATTTCATGTGTGATTCATCATCGTGATTTATTTCCTCATTCGGAATTGTTTTTAGAGAAGAAAATTTGTGTCACACGACTCAACTTGGGGATGGGTATGTTACATTAAGGTCTCAAAGTACATTTTTGGGTTTGTTGGTAATGGGGGATGTTACATTGTGGTATCAGATCTTCTAGTTCAACATCAGACTTGTATGGGCTAGAGATCAACGTGAAGTTGGTAAAATTCATTATCTCAGTGTTTGTGCTGTGATGAATTTGGGGAAAATGGTAAAATCTGGGTGAAATACCCAAGTTTTTAGGAAAATCCAAGTCGTAATTGCACTCAGAATGATTGTTATGGGGGGGCCATTTCATCTTCCAAGCGATCAAATTAAATTAGACAATGAAGATGGAATTTTCATGATTGTCACAAGTTGGAAATATGTAAAAATTAGCTAAGCAAAGAAATGACTTACGTGCACAAAGTATTGGTGTTGCGTAGTGCAGAGCTAGTGATGTGCACAAAATATTGGTGCACGGGTTGTGTGCACTAAATTTTGGCACTGTGCGGTGTAGAGATTGTGGTGTGTGCATAATGTTGGTGTGTAGTGCATGTGCGTTGAATATTGGTGTCATGTAGAATTGGTTGGTGCACATGTAATGTTGGTGCACAGTGTGAGCACATTGAATATTGGTGCCGTGCATAATTGGGTGGTGTGCTAGTGGGGAAAATACCCCTATTACTATACTGGGTCAAAGTATAGGCAAGACATTGATCTCCCTTAAAATACAGTTCTATTTCTAAACTTCCCCAAACAATCTGACCTTAAAAGATAAGAGAAGGAAAAGAGGGCGTACCTTAGTTCCTTTCGGCTGGTGTAGACCTCCTCCTCCTTTGTAGTTTCTTTGACTATTGGCTTCCTCCCAAACATGACTTGCAAAAAATTTAGAAAATAAAGCTACAAGATATTCTATCTCTACTTATCAATGTTAGCGTTCATATACAAATGTAAATGAATTATTCAATTAAGCATAAAAACACAATATTTGGGACATAAACAAAACTCTTTTATTTAGATGTGAAGATTACAAAAGTTACAACCTTCTTGTCAACAAACGCTCCATGAACCTGGTCCAGGATCCTCTTATTGTTGCTCCAAGTGCATCATCCCCATAATACCTCTCACAATAAACTGATCTCCTTGGGAACTAGGGAAGCGATTGTATAGGGAGAGGGATGGAGGGGGAATGCTGAGGCCAAATCTCAGAAAGGGCTGCAAAGTTTGGGCTAAAAGGGGAAGTAATTTTGACAGAGTTTCTTTGTTCTAATGATTGATGTTGGAATGGGATCCCAATAACTCCTTTTATATGACAAAATGATAGTTATTCAGTTTTGGGAAGGACTACAAAGGGTGAATTGGTTGGGAAACCCTCGATAGCTCGTAAACTCCACCGAATTCCTTGCAACTTTTTATTTTTTGCAACTTTTGGAGGTAAACATGAGATGTTTAGTATGCAACTAGCGTATGTATGTGGTATATATAGTATGCAACTAGCATATGTATGCGGTCAGTAGTGAAACATAACACATACATGCTTCAAAAAATGTTTTTTTAAAGAGAGGTCCTCAATAGTAATTTGGAAAATTGTGCAAGTAGAAAGACCAATGCCATGTATGAATAGGTAGGGAATTTTAGGGCTATAATAGATCCCCCTAATGTGTGAGGTCAAAAGAGAAAGTGATGGCCGAAATAAATTACAATATATTTACTAGTGGGAAGGTACAGATTCGAGTGAGACCGAGAATAGAGTTCGGGAGGTCACTATATTTAAAAAAATAATAATCTCTCCAAGGTGGGCATACCCATGCTCGAGATGAACTAATCATGGTTTCCAATCAAGTACATTGCAGATCCATGTCATAGAAATGTCTATATAAAGTTTATCCATGAGCAATACACAACGGATCTACATCTCAAAATCACTCGATGATATTCAAATATGATACAATATGCATCTTCAAGAAGCATCAACGCATGTGGCTAGAGATGAGGACTTCATAGCTCGATAAAAAAATTCAATATCTTCAACAACTCAGGTAGGAGTACAATAGGAGTGTAAGACTCACTACTCTAAGGTATTCGACATACCATCGGGGAAATACTGGAGGATATCGATCATCAGGCACAAAACTTTGTCTATTTTGAAATTGGACTTGACTGGACTCACGAGATGACCGAATCATGAAAGTCAAGAGACAAAATATAGAATGGATGACTCATGAAAGTCAAGAGACAAACTATAGAATGACCGACTTAGGTTGGATAAAAATTCCCTTGGAAAAAAGCATGAAAGATGATGAGACTCAGGCAACGTAATTTTGACATAAGTCAGTGATGTAGGAGGCACCACAAACTCTTCATATGTTTGGAAGAGTAACCAAACAGAGGAGGACACAAATCCATGTAGCAAGAACAAATTCCTAAGGTCATACTAGATCCCAATGTTTGGCGAACAAATGGAAGGATGTGCTTTGTCCAAGGGCGACTATCTTGCTGC
>JASDQU010681286.1:7209-18338 GCA_032191745.1 Picea mariana
ATCTCTAGGTTTTATTTCCTATGGCTTTTATCTTTTACCAGCTGCTTTTACCCCCTGGGCCTTTAGCCCCTTCTTCCCACAAGACAAAGTGTAACCCTCAAAGGTCATCCTAATGGTCGGACTAGGGGAATGGGATAGATGTACGGGATATAAGATGAAAAATGATAGTATGGTGGGAGCGGACGATGGCTCTGCGAATCCCCCTTGGTAGCTAACCAAAACCCATGAATACAAGCTTGCTAAGTCACCCCATCAATCACCCCAACAATGGTCAAGAGGATTAGTGTAAGATCTAAGCAGTCATCAGAAATGAAAGGAACCTAATGCATATATAAGAAGGTTATAACGATCAAATATGACACATACCATGATACCTTGGACCAATTACCTCACGGAGCAAGAGTCCTCTCCGATGCAAGTCCAAGCCGATGGTGATGGAAGTTGTTGCTGCTGACAGGACAAGTATGGCGAAGAAGAAGAAGGATGGGCCCTCCAGGGCCATGCTCAGGTCAATCCTGCTCTCGGTACTCCATGTCTAGGACCTGTGGGCATCGAGACATGATCTCCTAGTTATCCCTAGATATCGGGGATAACAGGGCCCTAAAGTGCTAGCTCCCTTGAGGTCTTTACATAGTTATTGTGCTCAAGATACTTCTCATCCACAAACTCTTCAAGAGGAAGGAGGCACTAGGGCCTAGAAGTGCCTACCACCCTAGCTCACCTCCCTTCTTAGGGTCAAGAAGCCTAGGAGGACTTAAGGTGTTATTCCTCCTAGGTCTTGGTTTTTCTTGAATAGTGTGTGTTATCTGCTATCCTAGGGATAACTAAGGAGATTATGTCTTGAGGCCCACAGGTCCTAGACATGGAGTACCGAGAACCAGACGACTTGAGCTTGGCCCCGGAGGGCCCATCTTTTCTTCAATGCATCCCATCTATTAGCAGCAGCAACATCCATCCCACCAGCCTGGTCCTGAAGTAGCAGTGGGTCTTGCTCCATGAGGTAATGAGTCTGAGTATCATGGTATGTGTCACTCTAATTTTCGAAGCATTTGAATATGTTGCACTGACTCTCCTTTATTTCATAACGTTTGCTTGGAAATTATGCTCTTTGACTTGTTCATACCTAGGGGGTGACAGAATGCCCTAGTAAGTTGGTTCCCTCTAGGATGAGTTGCCAATGGGTGGGTCTATGAAAGGTCATTGTCCATTCCTTCCATACTTACCATTTTTCATCATTATCCCTCTCATCTTCCCCTACCTTGGTTTGGGCATTGGGTTTTCCATACCAGGAAGGGTTGTACCTTGCCTTATGGGAAGAAGGGGCTAAAGGCCCAAAGGGTAAAAGTAGTTGGCAAGAGTTAAAAGCCAAAATAAAACCTTTGAGATGCTTTGCCCAGGGATTCCCGAGAAAGCAATAAAAAGATTCTTAGTAAGAAAAGGGGACCTATAAGATAAAATAAAACTCAAGGTCTAGTTGGTGGATGGGAGGTCTCATCATGAGCCGGCCTATTAGGTCCATGGGCATGTAGCGGTATGACACTACCATCTATCTGGTCACCAAACCAGGGTAGTGGCTCTTGGTGGCATAGCCAAGAGAAAGGGGGTCTCATCACGAGACAGCCTTCTCATTTCCGTGAAATGCTTGTGGGTAACGTTGTCACCTCTGGTCACCACGCCAGGACAGTGTCCCCCAGCTCCTCCCTTGAAAAGAAAAAACAATAAAACTAAGAATAAAAGGCATTGAATGGGCTAGGAAACAATGGCATCCATGACAAGGTGCAGCTCTCCCTCTACAGAGGCACCCACAGGGAAGATGTACATTTCCTTGTTATCACTGCACCCTTTGCCCAAACATTCCCCTTGCACCATTTCAGACACTTACATGACCTAGATTGGTCTTCACCTAGGAAACACCCCAAAATTGAGGAGGATTAGCCCAATAGGACATCCTAAGACCCTCTCCAAATCTGACTTGTTAAACTACATAACGCCTATGAGCATTTGTCTAGGTAAAGGGGGGTTTGATGCACATGTTTGGGTAATTTGATTATTGGATGTGATTGACATTGCTATGATCCCTGTGACTTATGATCCCATGGAGGGCATACTTGTTGTTGCTGCAGGACCATGCCCAGTGGACAAGTACATATGGGGAGATGATTAGTTCGGACCTCCATGGGGCTGAAATCCTAGCAGATGGATGTTGTGACCCCAACCAAGGGCAGAGAGACACCAGAGGATGGCACCAGGAAGAAAGGACGTTTTCCCCGAGACACTCTGGCAGGCCTAGACCCAGGGGGGTCTTGCCCTTCCACCATGACATTGGCCCTTGAAGGCCCTTGACATCATCATGTTCACCCTTGACGTCATCCAGTTAGGGTTTGGCATTGAGGATGGTTTGGTGCTAGTTGGCACGTGTGGCAGCATTTCAAGCCTCTGGAGGCCAAGCGTTTTGCATTTGAGGCCTAGCGTTCCATGCTTGGGGTCTAACGTCACCCTAGAAGGGCATGGCGTCATCTCTAAAAGTGAAATTAGGTTTTTAATTATTGAATTTATGTAAAAACTGGATTTTTGATGTAATTTGGCCATGTCAACCTTTTATGACCTAAAAAATAATTAAAGGTCATTGATATTGTATAAATAAGAGATAAAACTCTCATATTTTATCGTCATTGACTCATCACTTAAGTGTTGGTCTGAAATTTGGCCTTCCTTAAGGGTTTTTGGCTGAAATTAGTGGTGCGCACTTCTTGAAGGAGGCAATTATTGGTGTATTTTGGCTATTTTCCTGTGGAGGATCTTCAACTAGGGTGATTTGCTTGATTATTCTTGGTGAAGTAAGTGGAAAATCTGCATTTCTTTATTATGAATGAATGTTTATGGTTATTTTTACTTGTTTCATGTCTAAGATTAAGAAATTGTTTGCTTGAAACCCTAGGGGAAAGACAAATGTTATTATCTTTTTCCCTGTAATCTTCCATGTGCTAAAATTTCTTGAAAGGCACCTAACTTGAAGTAGATATTAGAGCCCTACCATTGTAGCACTCTAGTAACCCTACTTCCATTGCCCAATTGCATTTTTTATTACAATTTGTTCAAGGAAAGAGAAAATCGCTAGGGCCTAACCCTTGTTACTTTCTAGCAATTTTCTCTTGGAACTGGATTTTTGAGGCCTTGGGATACCAACACCTCTCTTATCCTCTCCACCCCTTTAACATATCATTATCATTGCTATCTTCCTTTAAGATTTGTTGCTGCCATTAGTGACTCCATTTACCCTAGAAAGGCACTAGACTACCATCTACAAGTGGTGATTGATCAAACAAACACTCATACTCTTATTCTTGAAGCCTTTACTAACATTTCTAACCCTAAATTAGACTAACTCCTAAGCTAACTTGTTGCATTGATTTGACACGTTTACCTACATAACTTGCACTAAAACCATTCAAAATTCAATTGTGATAATTGCTAGTGAATCTACTAGGTAAGTGCTAGTTTTGTATGTGGTTTTCTTGCACTTTTGACCATTTAAATTTGTTGTTGTTGCAAAAGATTGCTACAGCCATCTAACTGCAGCAAATTCTCTGCTAAAGTGACATTAAAAGCTAGTTAAACATTGCCAACTTTGCTTGTGACAATTAATTATCAATTTGCCTAGTCAAAGTCACTTTTTCTTGTCTTTTTCAAGCAATTTCAAGGCATAAATCTTGTGGCTGTTATAAAATATTAATTGTTGTTATAAACTGTTGCATTGCTGCAAATTCATAATTAGCTAGCTTACTTTATGAAGTATTAACAATCATTCGGTACTTGGAAAGTGTCATGTTTGCCTTGTTGTCTTGTTCTGGGCAGGTACACAACATCATCCATTTGCTTCATCCTTAGACATAAAAGAAACCTTTGATTTGAGTAATCTGTGAGAGGCGAAGGATTTCCTTGTGATTACTTGCCTTAGCCTTCTCAAACCCCCTAGGTTACCAGGGACGTCTCCCCTGGGGTAGTCTTGACATACTCCTAAATAGAAAGGGATCTCCTATTAAGGTGACAGTGATAGGTTATTCCCAGTTACGCCAATTCTGTATCCACTTGCCTTGGGATTTTGGGCAAGTACAAATTGTGCGATAACAGTGTGCATTATCATATGTTTTCAACCTTCAAAGAGGCTGCCTCCTTAACTCCATCTATCCCTAAAAGGCACTAGTCCTCTCCTCTTAACTTTTAACAAGACTACCAACCTCAACTCAAATTTTCCACTTGATACCCTACTAATTTACTAACCTAATTTAGATTACTAATCATAGAGCTTCCTGCTGCTAACATCACTGCTACGGCCATTAGTTTGCAGCTTTACCAAGCCTATTAACCAAGCAAACCTACCCAGAAATCGCACAAGTCTAAGCCCTATCATCTTAAGGCTTTGAACTATCTCTTGTTGTCATTTTAAGTGCATTTCTCAAGCTATTGCTGTTGTTATAACTTCTGTTACAGCCACTGTTTGCAGCCAATATTAACCTACTAACCATCTAAGTCAGCCCAGAATTTGTATAAGCAAGGTACTATCAATAAGTGTTAAAGTGTGTGTTTAATTGCCTTCATGAAGTACATTTCTGAAGCTTAATTACTGCTGTCATTACTCTGATTTGTTGCTGTTACATTTAACTTAGACAGCCTGTTTAAATCCAATTGTTAGTTGATATATTCAGAGAACTCACATAAAACAAAGTATTATCATTTGATGTTTTTAATACTTGTTCACATTGTCTACACAAATGAGTTCTTGTTGATATAAATTGTTGTTGTATCTTTTACTCATTGCTATCATTTACTGGTTATTCGCTGCATACATAGACTGCCAGCATATATTTGCAAGTTTATTGTCTTGTTGAAGCATTATTATCGTTTGTTACTTGCTATAACGTTTACTATTGTCTTGGCTAAGGGCAGGTATACTTTATTCTTCCTTGCTTCATCCAACAAGATTTAAACATGATTTGAGTGACCTAGAGAGAGAGGGGTAGTTTACCTTGTCCTCTTCCCTTCCTCAAAACCCCTAGATCCTGGGACGTCTCCCTTGGAGCGAGTCTTTTCTCCTCCTAAAGAGAAAGAGGTACCATGTTGGGGTGATAGTGACAGGGCTACCTCCGTGTTACGCCAATCTAAGCCTACTTGCCTTTGGACTTTGGGCTCGTGATGAGACCCCCTTTCCCTCAGTCATGCAACTGAGAGCCACTACCCTGGTTTGGTGACCAGATGATGGTAATGTCATACTGCTAAGCACCCATGAGCATGATAGGTCAGCTCGTGATGAGACCTCCTATCCCCCAACTAACACCTTGAGTGATTATTTTTGCATGTCCCTCATTTATTGTGGAGAAGCGTTTCACTGCTTTCTCGAGGATCCTTGGGCGAAGCATCTCAAAGGTAAATGATAGGCTTTTGTCTTTTCCCTGCTACTTTTACCCTCTGGGCCTTTAGCCCCTTCTTCCCATGAGGTAACGTACAATCCCTTCTTGGTTCAGTGCACCCGAAAGTCCCAAAAGATGAGGAGGTGAAAAGGATACAGCGTGGAAAGTGACAAGTATGGTAAGGGATGGACGATGACTCTTCAAGGAACCATCCAGTGGTAACATATTCCTAAAGTCAACCAACTTACTAGGGCACCATGTCACCCTCTCTAGGTTTAAACAAGGCAAGGAGCATAAATTTCAAGCAAACATTTTAAAATCGGGAAAGATTCATTGCAACATATTCAAGTACTTCAAATATCGGAGTGATACATACCATGATACCTCGACTCATTACCTCATGGAGCAAGACCCATTGTCTTTTGGGACTAGGTCGGTGTGGTGGAAGTTGTTGTTGGTGATATGTAGGATGCATAAAAGATGAAAAGAGGGGGCCTCTGGGGCTATGCTCTGTTCGTGTGGCCCTCGGCACTCCATGTCTACAACTTGTGGGCCTCGAGATATGATTTCCTTAGTTACCCCTAGGCTAGGGGGTAACATCTAGCTCCTACTCAGGGACATGTGTTCACCATAGAGCGCATGAGAACCTCAACATCTCTAGTATGACCTGTGCCTGCTAATTCTCAACAAAAGATATCAGTAATATCTAGGGTGGTGATATCACCCTTTGTCCGTATATGATATAAAACCAAAATAAAAGTCAAAACTCTAAGCTAACATATGATCATGAACATACATATATACAAATGAAGTAAAAAAAATATGTAAATGCAATTATAACTATACTAGAATGATATGCAATGGTATGTACAAAGGATGCAAATACCTACCTACCTACACTTACCTGTACCCATTTGTAAATTCAGGTCTTCGCCTCATGATGGGGTTTGAGGAGGCGCCCACTAACTGGTAATGGACGTTTCCTCCCTTCAAGCGTGGATAAGTAGTAGGCGTCATTGACTAACTTCATTCTAATCTTGAAGGGTCCAAGCCAAAATTTTGCACATCCCTTAACATTATTAGGCTCACCCATCTTAGTGTCTCGCATCAATACCATGTCTCCCTCTTGGTATTCCTTCACTTCAAGCTTCATTGGTTCTTATATCACTCTGGTGTACTGTTTTGAGGGAGGAGGGTGGGACTTAGCTATAAGGACTTCTTGTTGGCTTGGTTTAATCAATATATCATTATCTTTCTTCTTTAGTAGTTTGACAGAACCAACTTCCTTGTCCTTATACTTGTCTAGGAGTTGTTGATACTCCTCTTTCTTTGGCCATTGTATCTCATCGGAGTCCTGCTCTGTGGCGAAAGGAAAATCATCTGGGCAAAAGGTAGGAGGGTCTTCTTTTGTTGACTCGTGTGCTTCACTAATCTTAGTTTCGTTGTCAATTTCTTGTACATGAGCCTTGGCCATTGGCATGTTGGGTAAGCATACGACAACTCCATCCTTCATGGGTAAATTGATGTAAGTTAAATTCATTTCTAGTGTGCCACCCAACATTGCAGCAAACTTCCTAGATAAGAGCATACCCCATACATCAAGGACATCTACCACCACAATATCAATCTGGATGACTCTCTCAGGATATTTGTCAAGGTGTACTTCAACATTTTCAACTACCCCATGGGTAGGCATGGCCCTGGACTCAAATCCACATACGTTCCTATAAGGTTGTGTGGTCCTTAAACCTAATTGCTCCATTACCTTTAAAGACATCATATTAGCACCTGCCCCTAAGTCAAGCATGCAGTTGTTAAGACACTTGTTGTTCATTGGTAATGACATAAAAAAAGGTGGGTGCCCATCATGTTGTACCCTGAAATGATTCGCTTGTAACATAATAGGAGGGTCCATTGGTTCATCCAACACATTGAAGAATTTCTCGAACCTTTCTTTCATGGATAGAACCTTAATAATTTCCTTCAAAGGGACTGTCACATGCATTTTAGCCAAGGCGCCTTCCAAGTCAAAATTCAAGTCAACTTTGTTGGTATTAAGAGTGGTTTTAGGAAGGAGCATATTCATAGGTGGAGGTCTTGGTTGTGAAGTTTTAGGTTCAGTAGAGGGAAGTTGGTTCATTCGTTTTTTCCTAGTGTACACTTGCAACTCTTGTTTCTTTAACTTCTCTCTTGACTCTTGATCAAGGCTATTTCTAACTGTTTCTCCTTTCTGCATCTTCGTATTCTTGAGTTGGGTTCTCAAGTTCATCTTCTGGTTAATGTTCTTTCCTTCATACATTATGGTTAGGGCATCAAACATCTCTTTTGGAGTGTTCTTAAAAGCCACTTGAGGGATCAAGTGATCTTTAATAGAGTCTACAGTGATTCTTTTGGCCCTAACCATATCCTTCTGGTACTTTGCTTTCGCTATAGCATCTGCAGGTTCTGGTACATTTTCCTTGATGAATCTTGCAAGATCATTCTCTTCAAGAATGACTGCAATCCTATACTTCCAGGCATGGAAGTTATCCACACCTTCTAACTCATCAAAAAGCTTGGTGCTTGCAGACATCTTGACCTAGCGCTGGAAAAATGACCAAAAATTGAAAGTGCTCAGAATTTAAATCTGAACTTACCAGGAGGTGCGCTTAGCTAAGGCGAGTAGCCTGGTGTAGTGCATTTTCTGAAAATCCAAATTTTACCCCTTGAAACTGGGCCTGCGCAAATCTGGACTAGTACTTCTAGTATTGGTTGTAGTTTCCTAGTTTTCTGGTACCAATGAAAACTAGGGTTTCACTTTCCGAAGGTTCTGGCCACTGAAAAGGTGCGCTCAAGTTGCCAATGAGTTCGCTAGGCTAGGGTGCACTTCCCTAGATGGTTTTTAGGCTGAAATTCCCTTCCAACAAAAAGCCCTAATTTTCTTGTACGACAACAATGACATTTTCGGTAACCCAATGAAAGGTGCTCTATTCAGTCAAGCTCTGAAACCATGTTAAATTTAGAGCTGCTATTAAGTTCTTTTCAATTTACTAGACAATAATAGCATAAGCAGGATCATTGAAAGATACACAATCACAAGGTACACAACATTTATCCTGGGAAACCCTCATGGGGGAGAAAACCCAACAAAAACTTCCTTAATATAGATTTCCAATACAATGCCAAGATAAAAGACCAAACACAAGAGAATATCCAACACTAATCAATGCGCCTCTCTCTCTTCTTCTTCTGGCAACTGCAGCTTCCTTCAAACTTACGCACTAGATGAGTGACTTGAGTGAGTTAATGAGGCGCCTTCCACTCTTATTTATACTTGCTGGCATGCACTAGGGTGGTGTCTCTTCATTGGGCAATGCCGACTTCTTCAACTAGTGGCTAAAGCCATTTTAATTAGCCCTGAGGATCGACTTCTCAATTAGCATGATATAATTAGGGTTTGACCAATCCACAAAAGTGGATTTGGTCGTACATAAGTCCCAACATGATCAATCCACAAAAGGGGATTGATCTATATGATAATAACTCAATAATAATTAGAATACTCTTTGCAGTTACAATATTTCAACACTTACACCCCTTGAGAAGTAGTAGACCTAACCTAATACGAGAAGACTCCATAACCCATTTTAGCAAGGCACTAATACAATTTTGCATTTGAGATATAAATTACTTGCATTGGTACACGTGATTTTGAGAGATATTGAAATCGTTCAAGTTGGAAATTTCTCTTGGTATCTTACGCTTGCTAAAGCCACTAAAGCATCTTGATTGGCCTAGTGGTTCTCTTGTTGTAATCATTTTCCTCACCCTAGGAGTGATTTATTTAGTGTTGGTTTGTATTTTTTGTTGTAGATTATTTATATCAGATTTCAGCACTCTTAAAAGTAGCTCCTAACCCTCTTTATATTGTAGTTTTATTGCCCTAACACTTGGTTGAACATTCTTACGGCATTTGGCTACTAAGGAACTGGTTTACCTAATGTAAGGCAATGGTTCATGCTTTGATACATGTCAGTGACAGGTTGTGTAAGCTATGGCACTGGAGGATGGGACACCTGCACTACAAGGCGTTGCCAATCTTGAGGGAGATTGTCACCAGTCTCCCAAATTTCAATGTTAAGCAGCAGGGCGTGTGTAGAGGGTGTGCACTTAGCAAGAATGCCAAGGTTGCTTTTCCAAGCAGCAAAAGTAGGTCCAAGGGGATCTTGGATCTTATATATTCAGATGTGAGTGGACCGATGTCAATGGCATCATTGCAAGGAGCACTATATTATGTGACGTTCAATGATGACTTTTCCAAGAAAACCTGGATCTTTTTTATGAAGACCATTTCAATTGGTTCCAGAAACTCAAGGCCTAGGTGGAGAACCAAACAAGGAAGAAGATCAAGGTCTTGAGGTCGGATAATGGGGGAGAGTACACTCCAATGACTTGAAGGATTTCTGCAAGGAGGCAAGGATCAAGAGGGAGTTGACAGTCTCGTACAACCCTTAGCAGAATGGGGTTGTGGAGAGAAAGAATTGGTCCATAATCGGTTATGCCAGGGCTATGATACATGACCAGGATCTGCCTATGTTCCTTTGGGCAGAGGCATATAACACGGCAATATATGTGCAGAACGGGAATCCTCACAGGATATTGGGGGACAAGACTCCCGAAGAAGCATTCACAAGAGTGAAGCCAAAAATAGGACATTTGAGGATCTTTGGTTGTCCAGTATACATCCATGTGCCTGTGGAGAAGAGGACGAAGTTGGAACCTTCAGGAGAGAAGGGCATATTTGTGGAATATAGCGAGACCTCAAAAGATTACAAGATCTTCATACTAGAGCAGAGGAAGACAATTGTGAGTAGGGATGTTAAGTTCAAGGAAAACTTRGCATGTAGGAAGTCTCGTGAGTTACCACCAGTGGCAAAGGACAAGGATCAAGAGGCTTTGAAGGGAGAATAGCATTCAGAGGCTTCCATTTCAAGGAGTCAACCTTCAGGTGGGGAGGATGAGTTAGCCCCTTCCAGCTCTATCAGGAGACGCCGATGGTTTGAGCAGACATTGAAGGATGCTCAAGATCATGTTGAGGCTCCTAGGAGCACAGTCGAGGAGAGAAGGCCTCCGACGAAGTTTCCAAACTTCATGGCACTAACAAGTAACGTCATTGAAGAAGCAGTAGACCATCGGGTATATCAAGATGCCACGGTGCAGGATGATGTGTCGGACATTGTGTCGGGATTGGAGAGACAACCAATTCAAGGTGGCTCTTCCAGAAGTACCTTCCTTGCTAAGAGGGAGTGATGATGTTTGTAGCTCGGACAGGTACTTCCACACAGGTCTAGTGTCAAACGTATGGAAGTAGTCCAAAGGAACTTTCAAAAACTTTGGAAATTCACTTTAATTAAAGGAATTATTAAAGTGAATGTCTTTTTAATTATTGAGTTAGGAAAAGTTTAATAAAATGTAATTTAATTACATTAGTGGTTTAGACTTAATCTCAATCATTGATTTCAGCAATTTAGACTTAATCTCAACCGTTGATCTCAAGTGAGGTGAGAACTAATGAAATATCCCTGATCCGGATGATCAAGATATTCGCTGCAAATCTGATACACTGGGGGTTTCTGGATGCGTTTTAGGGTTTGATGTAGATTGTCTTGTTTAAAGTGTTTGCATGTCAGTTATTATTGTTGCATGTAAGTTCTCATAGTTGCATGTAGCATAACAAATGTA
>JASDQU010681286.1:36045-47110 GCA_032191745.1 Picea mariana
TGTCCTTAAAACAAATCAAGTAATCCATAAAAACAACTATGTATTCAATACAAAAGATACCAATACCAATTAAACAATTACTGTGTGTTAAAATTGTTCAATGTCCCACATTTAATTTCTTCAAACTTATCAATTAACACAGTTTGTAATCATACTCATAATCACCATGCCTTTCAACAGTCATGTTAAGAGAATACTTGGTTTCTTTCTTTTCATTTAAAACAAATCAAAAGAAACACACAGCCATATTGTTCCATCTCTATCCATCACATACTATAAAAAATCAACCATTGTTCATAATCCGTAATTACCCAAATAAAACATATACACAAGTCCCTTTTTTAGAATGAACAGACCCTTGATACTTGCCCGATTTCAAGCTTTTTCATTATACCAACCAATAAATCATTGCAATAAACCATAATACAAAACCTGAGCTTCATCACTGATGATGCAATTTAAATAAAACATGCACGATGCCTCCATAATACATACACAGTGAAACCATGAAATCACAGTCATCGATTTCCACAATTTGCCATGATCTCGATTTAGGACTAATGAAACACACAACAACCACCGACTAGCAATTGACACCACGTTGTAGGAATACATCAATCGAAAGCATAACGAGAAGAGACAATCATTGACTGCACATTATCACTGATCAACCAATTTATTCAAATAAAACAAGCTAGGTTTTCGACACAACTGTCATAATGAAAAAGAGGAAATCCCTTGACTGTGTATCATTTCTCTTCCCCGATCACAACTTCCCAACAACTCAATCAAACAGAGACGAGATAATACTCAAAGAAACTATCATGACTACTCCACCAATCTATGTTAATCACAAGACGCCCGTCAAGAGTAAGAACAATTGGGAACAATTAAAATCGGGCTCTGTAAACAACGAACAGAAGGAACCAATTAAGAGTTTGCTCGGTCAACAATAGCACTGAGACACTGGAGATTCTCCAACATATCAACCAATAGGTAGGGACCCTTCGACACAAACATGATAGAACCACAGGGTTCCTTATAACTCCTGGTCTATGCAATTGTGCAACAATTCAACGACAGGTAGTTCAGGACAACAATGCAGAAGAGCAATGAATTCCCATTGGGCAATAACGAGTACCCAGAACACACAGAGGCATAACCCTCGTGCATTTCTCATGAGTCGAAAGATTCTATAACAATGCTAGTGGGAATACAGACCCGAGGCATAACCAACAACCATAAAGCACACATCTTAGCATAATGGACATCCTATAACCAACTTATGAGATACGTTGATGCTATTACCAGAAAAATAAGCCCACGACCATGACTCTGGAAAATACACAGCGACCAAGAGGCAGTCTGAAAAGATACACAACAACCCTATAGCACTCTGAAACAACTAGACATGACTACCCTCATAATTGTGAGGAAGCGACCAATAAGGATAAATAGAGCGAAACCCTCCAACAAAAACACAGAGTGATAATACCCATGTCCATTTAACACTATAGAGAGTCATCACGGTTTTCACCACACAGAATAACTAATGAATGCATAACTCAACCAACCCATCCTCTTACTTGCCAAATAAATAACCGCACGGTCATTACAGAGAGAAGACCCACACATTTACAGAATTTCCAATCTCGGGAAAACACAAACCAATGCATCACTGAGCCATCATTCGTTCATACACAGAGTGAAATTCATGGATGGGTGAAAAGAACCATACCTATAACCAATAGCTTTAAAAAGGGGTGAGTTGGTCGAACGTTTCCTCTGGGCCTGAATCTCAAAGCTTAACCACCAGCAAAACCAATTGAAACAATAACCATACTAGGGTGACGGCCTGATGGGAGAAGTATGGAGTGACGTGCATTTACTGCACGTCGCTTCCATCTCCCTCTACATTCAATTTCGAAGTACACGACAACCAACAATCACCAATACATTAACCATGCCATTAATTTCAAACCATTGAACTCTGCAATACATTACTTGCCAAATGTGCCACCCAAAATTCATATTAACCATGCCAACTTCCATACTATTCCATATATCAAATGCGCCCAATATAACTCAAATACAAATCACATAGCCACTAACCATTTGTAGTTAGGATTAGCACTAACTTGTTTCATTTAAATTGCACATAACTTCTAGCATAGCATAGTATAGGCCCTCTCTTTTGCATTTTTTTAATAAGTCTCTTTCCATTTCTTTTGTTTTGTGTTGTTACTAACATATTTATTGTGTAGGTGTAGTCAGGTAACAAATCACGGTGACATGATCGAACACAACATTGTAATATATGCTAACCATAACATAAAATTAAAGCTTTGAATAACGGAACATCACATAAAATGAATCACCCACCTGTCATTATGTCAAAAAAAAACCAAGACTGCCTCATCAACCATATAAGACCATGTAAGCAACATCGAAACAACAACATAAAATGTGTGATATGACTATCTTTGAGCCTCGAGCCTACAAGGGGGTCCCGCCTACTAGTATTATATCTTATTAGCATAGTTTAAATAATAGGCTTTAACAATACTTTGTAGACGAAATTCCTCGTTGTGGTTTTTATCGTCAACACCAGCTTGGCATAAGCTCCCATTCTCAGGGAACTCTTCCTGGGCCTAACTCTGAGATAGACATGGTCTCTTGCCTTGAACTCTCTGGGAGTTCTCTTTCTGTTGGCGTAACTCTTTTGTCTATCATAAGCAATTTTCAGATTTTTCTTTATTTGAATCACTTGTTGTTCCATTTCTTTCAACATGTCGGGTCTGATTGTAATTCTATCCATTGGGTTACTCTAGCTGACTGGAGTCTTGCACTGTCTACCATAGAGGGCTTCAAAAGGGCTCATCTTCAGTGATTCTTGATAACCATTGTAGTAGGGAAATTCTATCAGTGGTAGGTAGTCTTCCCACTTCTTAGGTTGATGCATTACATGCATTCTTAGCATGTCTTCTAATATTTGATTTACTCTTTCTGTCTATCCATCGGATTGAGGGTGATAAGCTGCACTAAACAACAATTTAGTCTCAAACCCAACCATTAAGGATTTCCAAAAACTTGAAGTGAATTTTGTGTCTCTGTCTGATATGATCTCCCTAGGCATGCCATGCATTTTGAATATATCCTTCATGAAGATGTTGGCGATATCTATTGCCTTGCAAGTCGATTTGACAGGAACGAAGTGAGCAGACTTGCTCAATTTGTCCACCACTACCATGATGGCATCATTCTGCTTGGCCAATTTTGGTAATCCGGTGATGAAATCCATGGAGATGGTTTCCCACTTCCATTCAGGAATTGGTAGAGGTTGTAAGAACCCTATCGAGTGTCAGTGTCCTGCCTTAACTTGTTGACATTCTAGACACTTAGCTAAATAATGAGCTACATCCTTTTTCAATCTAGGCCAATAGAATTGTTTCCTAGTGGTCGTGATCATTTTTCGATATCTTGGGTGACCAATATATGGTCTCTTGTGCAGTTCGTCCATTATGAACCTCTTCAAGTTGTCACAACTTGGGATATACAATTTGTCTCTGTAAGTTAGTAGACCTTCATCCAACATCTGATAGCCTTCATACTTTATCCCTATGGGCTCTTGCTTTAGGTACGATGTCACGGTCTTGAAGAATGCATATGTTTCTTATGCATTCCTGACTCTTTCCCTGACATTTGTTTCACAGGTGCTCACCGTTGCCAGGTGAATCGTTTTCACACTTCTACTAAGGGCATCGAAAACCCTATTTTCCTTTCCTTTGATGTGTTTGATTTCAAAATCAAACTCACTAAGGAGATCCATCCACCTAGCATGTCTAGCATTGAGTTTTGGGTTGATCAAATAGGTGCCTCAATCCCTAGTGGTCTGTCATAAGTACAAACCTACCCAGGAGGTAATGCCTCCACATTTTTAAAGCACGCACTATGGCAACCAACTCTAGATCATGGATCACATAATTGATTTCATGCTCATTCTATTTTCTGGATTCGTAGCAAATTACATGTCCTTCTTGCATAAGGACTCCTCTGAGTCCTTCCTTGCAAGCATCTATGCACATGAGGAAGTCATTATCAAGGTCTGCAATTTTCAGCATGGGTGTGTGGGTCAGAAGGTATTTCAGTGTCTGAAATCTTTATTCACATTCTAATGTCCAAGTGAATTTAACCCCTTTTTTCTGAAGGGCAGTGGTTGGACAACCAATCTTGGAAAATCCTTTTATCAACCTTCTATAGTATCCTGCTAAGCCCATAAAGGATTTGATATCAGATACATCCTTTGGGCTAGGCCATTCCATAATAGATTTGATCTTGTTAGGGTCTATTGTCACTCCTTTAGAAATAACATGGCCTAAGTAATGGACTTGCTTCTGAAAAAAGTCACACTTGCTAAACTTAGCGTAGAGCCGATATTCTCTTAGTACTTGAAGTACAAGTCTAAGATGTTTTTCATGCTCCTCTCTATTCTTGGAGTAGATGGGATAACAAAAAAACCAATACAAATTTGTCTAGGAATTTGTTGAGTACATGATTCATCAAGCACATAAAAGTGGTGGGGGCATTGGTTAGTCCAAATGGCACCACCACAAATTCATAGTGACCATATCTGGTTCTGAAGGTTGTTTTGTGGAATTCTTCATCCTTGATTCAGACTTGATGGTATCTAGACCTTAAGTCAGTCTTTGAGAAAATGGAAGCACCCCCTAACTGGTCGAACAAGTCATCGATTCTTGGTAAGGGGTACTTGTTCTTTATGGTTGTCTTATTGAATTGTCTATGATCTATGCATAGTAGGAGTGTGCCATCTTTCTTCTTCACAAACAGGGCTGGTGCTCCCCATGGAGAAACACTGGGCTGGATGTAGGCTTTGTCCATCATTTCCTTTAGTTTTAGCTTGAGCTCAACTAGCTCAGGTGTACTCATCCTATAGGGTTTCCTAGACATTCGCATTGTTCCTGGTGCAAGTTCTATCGAGAATTCAATGTGTCTTCTCGGAGGTAGACCCAATACCTCTTCTGGAAACACGTCCCTATATTCTCTTAATATGAGGTGGTCCTCTAGGTTAGGTTTGTCATCCTCAACAGATTCCAACACCTGTATTGCATATAGAGGACTTCCCTTTCTGCAATACTTTTTCATTTGAAGGGTTGATATTTGTCTCACTGAGAGAAGTTTATGGATCCCTTGTAGGGTTATCTTTCTCCATTCTTCATTTACACATTCTAAGGTTTTATGGTAACAATCCAACTTATTTTTATAAGTGGCTAAACAATCCATACCAATCAACAGGTCATAAGATCCTAGGGGAAGTATGTTAAGGGTCGCTTGGGTGGGCAATCCATCCATGATGAATTGGCAAGCTGGTATGACCTCTACTACTTTTCTTTTGGTTCCAGTGGCTAGTTGTACCAACCATGACTTAACATGTCTAACTGGTTGCAGTTTACACTTCTCAATAGTCTGAGGGGCCACATAACTCAAATTAGAACCATGGTCAATTAAAATAGAGATTAGACGATTGGCGATCATACCTTCCATCTCCACCACTGAAGCTTAGTGGTTGGCTTGTTTGTTATCCACGACTACATAAATATATGGCATACTCCTAGCCACATCATTGACAATGGTAGCTTCTTGGATGTTGTAAACTCTGGTAATGTTTTGTTGTCTGTGAGGACAATCCCTTAGCGGATGCTCTTCTCCACAACCCCAACATTTCAAGGGTTCCTTCTTTTGGGTTATCGATCCTTCCTAGGGTTGCTCGAAAGGGTTTATTTCCACTCTAGGAGGGGAAATTTTGTTGATATACACTTTTAGTAGGAAGGCTTATCCTAGAGTCATTCCTATAGTTCTTAAACCTTGACAATTTGAACCCCTTCTCATTGAATCCCGAACTGCTCTTCTTCTTCCAATTCTTGCGAGGTTCTGTCTGACTCTCGAGATGTTCATAACAATACCTTGCCTTCCGGATAGTGTCTTCTAAGGTATTTGGCTCGTTAAACTCAATCATGTTCCGTTAGGTCTTAGGTAATCCACTGATAAATCGTTGCACTTTTACCTTTTCATCCCTTATGTAGGGTGGATACCTCACCAACTCAAGGAATTTATTAACATATTCCTCTATGATGAGTTGTCCCAGCTTGAGTTCATAGAACTCCTTAGTCTTATCGTCAAAGTATTTCTCTGACAGATACTTCTTCTTGAAGTGTGTCTCAAACTGTTTCCATGATAAGTCATCTTCATGGATTCCTTTCACATTCTTAAGGTCTTCCCACCAAATGGAAGCCTTTCCATTCAGGTTGAAAATGGCTATTCAAGTCTTCAAGTTTTCAGAGTAGTCATGGACTCTAAAGTACTTTTTTAAACCAAGCAGCCACGCTTCTGCTTCTTCCCCTTTCACAATCTCTCCATTGAAAGAGGGTGGTTTGGCTTTCTTGAACTCTTTAGGGTCATAATTTTTGGAATGCTTTCGTTGTTAGATTACTGAGAGGGNGCGTGGGGGTGAATCGATAATAGAGCAATTTAATCATTTTTCACAATAAAATGCAAGTGTTATATCAATGTAACATTATCATTCAATAGTTGCAGAGTAAATAAACAATGAACAAATGAACAATCACACACATACACAATACATCAATGTTTTACGTGGAAATCCAAAGCGGGAGAAAAACGCAGAATGTTTTTTCTTATATGTATTTAAGAAATACATTCATTGGGAGTACCAACTTCCTTAGTTTTCCAGCTACAACTGAAAGGGGGCTCCAACCCCCTAGTTTCTTAGGCTACAACTTGAGGGAAGCTCCAACTCCCAAATTCTCTGGCTACAACCAGAAGGAGGCAACAAACCCCTATGTTCTATGACTACAACCAGAAGGTAGCTACAACCACATGTCCTTGCACCGTCCAATCGCCCTAATGTAAAAGTAGAATGATGGAATCACTTTCACGCTATCACTGTGAGATATACCACTATAACAACCTGTAATCAACCTGTACCATAAACAAATGCATCAACCATGCATCAATCTGTACCAAACAATCTGTAATTACCATGTACCATAAACAAGTGCATCAAGCATGCATGAACATGCACCTCAACCTGTATCATCAACGAGTGCATAAACCATGCACCAAATATGTATCAATCATGCATCAAATACACATAAACTATGACTCATCAAGATGTACCAACATCATCAACTATACACCTCATGTATGTGCCAACTCATCAATTACTTATCTCAACCATGTACCCAACATGTACCTCAACCAAAAGCCCTCATCAATTTCATCATCAAAATCTGATTTGTAACTCTGTAATAGACCTGGTGTATATGATCACATACCTTCAAACCTTCCTTAACTTTAACAACAAGAGACTAGCATTTTCATCGAACTTTACTTTAGTCTCACATGACTAATTTTGGATTAGTCAAAAACCCTAACTTGCAATAATCATAACTATGCACATGTAATGAATAAAGATCTAAAAATGGTACACAATGTTCTTCAGTGTCTTTTATTCAATTCCTCCAGATTTCACTACTTAGAACCTCTTAGAAAAGGATTTATAGCAAAAATGACATACCTTGTTGAATTATGGCTTATTCTAGAGAGTGAACTTGTAGAGCGTGCCCCACACGAAATATTTATTGTATGAATCTAAAAATTGTACACAGAATACTACAGACTATACTATAACAAATACATTTGGTCTTACTAAATTTGGATCTGTTATGACATTTTTACCTGAAACACATGTTTTAGACTAGTTTCAGGACTAGCCACAAACTCCATTTTCCACGGAGTGTAACTCCAAAAATACAATGACCCACAAGCTGAAATTTGTAACACAACGACTTGGATATGTTTCCTCAATGACCTCCCAATTTCACGGTGTGAACCATTCTAGAAAAAAGATATTGTGAAAATGGTGAGATGACCTGTAAATAACATACCTTAGAAAACATCATCAAAAGAATTTATCCTCCCTTGAATTTCGGTCTTCTTTACTTCACCTTCCCTTTGAAATTCGACTTAGATATCCTTTGGTTACCTCAGTCACTTGTAGGTATTCAATATGCTCAAGTGTGTTTAAAATGAGAGAGTTTTKCCTCTTATTCATACTTTCATGTAGCTTCCTCAAGGGGTTACCTTTTAACCATCTTAACCCACTTTCCTTATTTTAGGGTTAACCCATTTCTAACCACTTCTCCATTTAGTAATTTCTCCATTAAATTTATTATTTAAATAATTTCTTTTGCATCTACTTTGACTTATAGTACACTCATCACTTCACTTTATTATTTAAATAATTTCTTCTTTGCAAACACTTTGACCTTTTCGGGCTTCTAGATGACTCATGAGGGTTCTCCAACTTCACATGGCCATAACTCTCTAACCGTGAGGAGTTATGTGACGTTCCACATACCACCATAAATTCCATGACATGTATTATCCATCTACAATAGTTTTACTTGCATACATATCAAAAATCATACCATTATCCTTCAAACAAACTTGAGTCCATTACCCAAACCTTTCTCCAACTTCACATGGCCAAAACTCTCTAACCATGAGAAGTTATGTGATGTTCCATATACCACTGGAAATGGCATGACATGTACTGTCCATCTGGAATAGTCTTACCTGCAAATCAAAACTCATGCCATTACCCATCAAACAAACTTGGTTCCATTACCCAAACCTTTGTGCTACCAAACTTTCTTCAAGGGTTCGACATCAATGACAACCAACCCAAGTAATCAATAATATCCCCCTTTGGCATTAATGGCAACACTCTGATGCAATACTGAAGTCATGTCACTCATGATCCCCGTGTGGCCATCATTCCCCCTAGAACCATACCTATGTTCTTTTTCTCAAATCATTTACCTTTGCATTTGATAAATCTCTCCCCCTTTGTCATTAATGGCAAAGGTATATTTCCATACATGGATGCTCCTCCTAACTGAACTATCCTTCAAGATACTACCCCTGACTGAACTCTTCCTGAAACTGATCTTCCAACCTGAACTGTCCTCTTTATGGTGCTTCCTCGTGTAAATCTAAGACATATAATATAAACATTCAAAAACATTCATTTTGGAGTAGAAATTACTCTGAGTCTCTAGCGAAGATACTCAAAGGCTTCCCGTGGAAGCGGTTTTGTAAAAATGTTTGTCACTTGTTATTTTTTGCCCACATACTCAACTCCGATGTTCTTCTCTGCAACCTATTCCTGTAGAAATTGATACTTGATTGGAATGTGCTTCATTTTGGAGTGCATCACCGGGTTCTTTGAGATACTAATGATGCTTGTATTATCACAATAGATTGGAAAGGGTTTATCATATGCAACCTGTATATCTGTCAGAGTTTGTTTCATCCATAGAACTTGTGTACAACATGTTGTAGCTGCAATACGCTCTGCTTTGGCTGTAGATAAGGATATTGATGATTGTTTCTTGCTTAGCCATGATACTAAACACCCACCCAAGTAGAATGATGCTCCACTGATGCTTCGTCGGTCATCAATGCAACCTGCCCAATCTACATATGTGTAGGCAATAAGTGATAGATCATTTCCTTTTGGATACCATAATTCAAACTCTTTTGTTCCTTTGAGATATCTAAAAATCCTCTTCACTGCTATGACATGTGATTCCTTTGGTGCTACTTGAAATCATGCTACCTATCCAACTACCCGCATTGCATCTGGTCTGGATGTTGTCACTTATAGTAAGCTACCAATCATTGACATGTATTTCCTATGATCTGTAGACTTTGAATCATCATCTTTTCTCAACTTGCAACTGGTTTGCATAGGAGTGGTAAATGGCTTGCAATCTTCCATTCTGAACCTCTTTAGCATTTCTCCAATATACTTAGTTTGAGAAATAAAAATTCATTGGTTTCTTTGACTTATCTGAAGACCCAAAAAGAAGAATAGTTCTCCGAGGAATGACATTTCAAATTCATTCTGCATATCCTTTGCAAATTTCTGGCTTAACCTGTCATCATTTCTTCCAAAAATAATATCATCAACATAAACTTCAATTAATAAAATACTATCTTGAGTTACTTTGATGTAGAGGTCGTTGTCTGCACTTCCTTTTATGAACCATGCATGCTGTAAATATTTATCCAGTCTAGAGTACATTGCTTTAGGATCCTGTTTTATACCATACAAGGCCTTCTTCAATTTGCACACGTAATCTGTGTTCTCTGACAATTAGTTGTTCGATGTAGACTTCTTCTTCATAAAGTTGTTCCATTGATTCATTTTCTTCTTCCTTTAATTCTTGTCCACCTATTTCATCAATTGTTACATTGATGTTTTCCACAACTTTGTTCAACCTCTGATTGTAACACTTGTATGCTTTCCTTGTACTTGAGTAACCAACAAGTACTCCTTTGTCCACACGAGAGTCAAACTTTCGCATTCTGCCATCTTCTCTTTTGATGTAGCATTTGCTTCCAAATACTCTGAAGTGTTTCACATTTGCTGGTCTTCCTTTCCATCCATGCTCTCGTCCACTATCATATATCTGTCCAAATCTTCTAAGTGTTCTTATGAATCCATCTATGTCCATACTGTCCAAGACTCTACGACACATTGTCCATAATGTTGACCCATTTATCATTGTACTATCATGAAGTATTCACGACTAACACTTATTGTACTTCTGCTAACTGACTATTGTGGATCTGTCTATTCAAACTCTGCAAGCTGCTCGATGATGGTTATTTGGTCTGTCACAGCTATCACATAAACTCCCCATGTCTAATATTCATGTTACCTGGGAGTCTCTATGCCGGATAGCTCAGAACAATTCCTGCTCTGATGTGTATTTATCATCATCTTCATTGGTAGATTCATCATCTCTCTGAGCTTTGACTTATTTCTTTCTGTCGGTGGATTCATCTTTCACTACAATGCCTGAAACAATGCCTGAAAGTACAATCTCTTTAACTTGTTCCTTATTTACCTGTCCTTCTTTTCTTTCATTGTTTTCCAAACCTTTATGTATCTGAC
>JASDQU010681287.1:5829-41769 GCA_032191745.1 Picea mariana
TATATATATATATATATATAGGTTAATAAGAGATTAAAGTGATGACAAACATCTATATGGGAAAAGTAGATGTATTACATAAAAGAGGAATAATGAGAAATTAAGGGGATGGATGGTGACTTAGTAATGTGAAATGGACAGGTAAATGGGAAATGGATACTGGAGGGTTAAGGTGATGGAGGATAGTTTAATAATGTAGACATGGATAATGAGAGGATAATGGCCTTAGTTTTTTTTTGGGGGGGAATTTTCTTTATGTTTTACTATGAAGGTGATGCCATTCTCCCACCAGTTAGGAATTAATTTCTTCTTTGCAAAGTTTTAAAACTATTAGATTTTCTTTAAAATTTACCCTCTTCATCGCCCCAAGAATTTTATGAAGACCCAACTATTACTTAGGTGGGTTTTTGTTTCTTTTGTTATTTTTATTCCAGGGTCTGCTCTTAGGGTTAGACTAAAATTTTACCCTAAAAGTTTTAGACTTAGTACTAGATTTTGAACTAGGTGACACTGGGGTAGGGAAGTTGTTTAAGAATTTCTTAAGGCGTTATTGTCTTAGGGATATTTAGGTTTGTTTCCTTCATCCACATTAATGCGACGTGCCCTTCAGGATGCACCACGTGCTCCAAGGGTGACACTCACCTCGTTCATTTCCTTTACACGACGTGCCCTTCAGGATGCACCACGTGCTCCAAGGGTGCCACTCGCTTCTTGTGTTTCTTTTGTGTGACGTGCCCTTCAGGATGCACCACGTGCTCCAAGGGTGCCACTCACCAACTGGACTGATTGGTAGACATATATAACCCCTAGAGTCAACACTCCGCCAGGTTAACTTGTGGGAGACTAAGGGTTCTAAGGAATAAATCCCCCGCCTTATTGCGAGCCCCTTAGAATCATCGTGAGCGATTGTTGCAGTCTTCCCTCACGGCATCGTGGATCCTATCGAACCAGGTAATCGTTAACCTATAGTCCGAGCCACGGCAGGAGTGCTAGTAGGTGGTGGTAGGGCTGTTGTCCACCCCTCTCGCTCAACCTCTCTAGAAATCGTGTTTGGCCCCTTTACTCCATATGTGAGTCTGGTCGGCAAGCTATCGTCAGCCTGCATCATCAACAATTGTGTCAGAACATGTCAACATCATATCATCAGATCAAAGAAAGATCACAGTAAATAAATCAACCCAACAACACACTCCTTGACTCAATCCGGAGTCCAAGGGGGTTCCATCGATGCCTCTGCATCCTCAAGGTCTGAAACCCTGCACACTCAATGAAACAGAGTCAGCAGCACCTGTGTCAATCAAAACTAGTAAAACATCATGTCATCTGTCAATCGCGTCATAATCAAGTATAAATGGTTTAACATCACAAAAGTCCAGATCACTTGCGAGCAAGTGTCCTCAAAAATAAGTTTTCTCAGTGCGCCAGAGTGGGATGTTACATAGTAGTGCCACACAAATACCTAAAAACCCTTTTTACTGTTGTCCAATTCTCCTTCCCTAGTTTTGACATATACCTTCTCAAAACTCCCACTGCATGTGTAATGTCCGGTCTAGTACATACCATTGCATACATCAAACTAACAATTGCACTCGCATATGGAACATGAGACATGTCCTCCTCCTCTTCTTGTGTCTTGGGACACTGATCTGTAGATAAATTTACACCAACAAGAATAAAAACCTTGACCGATTTACATTCTTGCATATTAAATTTCTGCAATATTGTCTCAACATATTTTCTTTGATTTAACCAGAGTTTCCTCTTTTTCCGATCTCTTTTAATTTCCATGCCCAAAATGAAATTTGAAGCACCGAGATCCTTCATGTCAAATTTAGAGGAAAACTGAGTTTTCACATCCTGGATAATCTCCTTGTTGTTTCTTATCAACAACATGTCATCCACATACAAGACCAAATAAATCAAATGATCACCAATTAATTTAAAATACACACAATGATCCTCTTTGCTTCTTGTGAAGCCAAGTCCCATCATATAAGTATCAAATTTTTTATACCACATCCTTGATGATTTCTTTAAACCATACAATGAATTTTTCAGCTTGCATACCAGCTCCTTCTTTTCCTTCACAACATAACCTTCTGGTTGCTTCATATATATTTCTTCTTCCAGATCCCCATATAGGAATTTTGTCTTCATATCCATCTATTCTACTTCAAAATCAAATGCAACAACAATAGATAAAAAAATCTTATAGAGGTTAACTTGGCAACAAGACAAAAAATCTCACCAAAATCAATTCCCTCAACCTGGGAATAACCCTTTTCTACTAACCGAGCTTTGTATTTCTCCACTTTTCCTTCTGCATTCAACTTCTTTTTAAATACTCATTTGTTTCCAATGGGATTTTTTACAGTCAACAACTCCACTAGATCCCAAGCCTCATTCTTATCCAAAGCTACCATTTCTTCATCCATGGCCCTTTTCCAGAGATTTCGATCCTCTGAATCCACTGCCTCCCTGACAGTTCTAGGATCATCATCAGTAATAGACAAAGAAAAAATTGAACAAAAATCAGATGGAGTATACCTTTCTGATAGCCTTGTTTCTCAAACTGATCTCCTCAATAATGGAGTATGAGGATCTTCTTCTTCTCATTCTTGTTCTTCTGTAGATTCTGACTCATCATCCTTTAAACCAAACTCTATTTTATTTGGTTCTTCCTTACTTGGTAGGACTTACATTTTAACAACATCCTTCATTTCTCTAAATACCACATCTCGACTATACACTACCTTCTTAGTTTTTGGGTTCCAAAGCTTATAACCTTTGAGGCCATCTTTATATCCAATAAAGATACACTTTTCATCCTTCTTATCTAACTTACTCTTGTTATCCTTTGGAACATGAACATATGCATCACATCCAAATACCTTGAGATGCGTGAGAGAAGGTTTCTTACCAATCCATGCATCTTGTGGAGTCTTGTCATCCAACGATGATGAGGGTGATCTGTTGACCAGGTAACATGCAACACCCACTACCTTTGCCCATAATTATTTCCCTAACCCGACACCACTGAGCATGCACCTTTATTTTTTCATCAGTGTCATGTTCATCCTTTCTACAACTCCATTCTACTGAGGTGTATATGGAGTATTCGTCTTCCTTTCTATACCTCACTTCTTACATAATTCTTCAAATTCATTCCCGTAGAACTCTCTGCCATTATTTGTCCTCAACACCTTAATTATTTTCTCTATTTGATTCTCAATCCTTAAACTCTTTAAACTTTTCAAAGACTTCATATTTATTCCTGAGGAGATATATCCAAGTATTCCTTGAGAAGTCATCTATAAATGCGACATAGTACACAGATTTTCCCAATGATGGGACCGATATAGGTCCAAAAACATCGCTGTGAACTAGCTATAAAATTCCTTCGCCCTCGTTGCACCAGAAGAGAATCTTACCCGATTTTGCTTCCCATATACACAATGTTCACAGAAATCAAAATCCATAGAGCAGTTAGACATACCTTCAACCATACCTTTACCGTGTAGTAGTTGAAGACCCTTCTCTCTGATATTCCCCAGTCTTTGATGCCACCGCATAACCTTTTCTCCAAATATTGTAGGAGTTCTTTTTTCTTCAACTCCAATATTAGGAAAATTGGAACTATTACAATCATCACTAATAGTGCTTCCTTGCAGCTTATACAGAGTTCCAAATCGAACTCCTTTCAACAACACCATTGATCCTTGAACCATCCTACAAGTTTCCTTTTCAAATATTTTTTTTACCCATGCATCATCCATTTTTCTTACAAAAATCAAATTTTTGGCCAAACCTGGGATGTGCAGAACACTAGACAGTGTTCTAATCCTTCCATCTATGAGCCTCAACTTGAATTTTCCTCGTCCTATGATTCTAGTTGTCGAATCATCACCTAAGAAAACATTACCTCCATCATACCTTTCATATTTACAGAACCACTCCCTGTGGGGTGTCATATGAAAGGATGCTCCTAAGTCAACCAACCATGCCTCGTGATCTACATGTGTGCTCGAAGAAGCCAAGTACACATCCCCTCCTTCTTCCTTGGAGGTATTTTCTTCTATAGAAGGATATTCTCCAGATCTCTTCTTTTTCTCAACTTTGGATCTACATTGCTTCTTGTAGTGCCCTTCTTTTCCACATCTCCAACATACCTTTACAAACTTTCTGAGATATTTATATCTACCCTTAGACTTAGATCTCCCACTTGAGAACTTAGATATATTTATTTCTTAGGAGTATCCTCTTGCAAATAATGCATTTGTGCTCTATCCTTCCATATTATTCTGTCTCATCTTCTTCGAAAATAAGGATGATACCACTTCATCAAACTTCAAGGTAGGTGTATTACTACCTATGGCCACAACTAGACTATCCCAAGAGTCTAGTAAAGAACACAATAAATTGATATACTTATCTTCATCTGAAATTTTAATCTCAACAGATACTAACTGACTTACCACAATATTGAAAGCGTTCAAATTCTCTTCCATCAGATTCTCCATCTCTCATCCTCATATTATACTAGGGACTTAGACCGATACAACTTACCCAACTTATCCCATAAATCCTTGGTTGTAGCTTTCTCTGACACATTCAGTAATACTGAATCTGAGAGACACAGTTGAATTGTGCTCTTCGCCTTCCAATCCAACTTTTTCCAGTCATATGATGAATTTCCTATAGGTGCAGTACCTGGATCTACAACGATCCACTGATCTCGATCCACCAACAAATCTTCCATCTTGATCTTCCACAGCTCAAAAAATTTCCCACTAAACTTCTCGATCTCCATTTTCGAATTTCTTGCCATTTCTTTTCACCTGAAAAATCAATACCACATATCTCCCATGGTAACAAGGCTTATCACAATCCCGAGCCAAACCCTTGACCACAAAGGTGTCCCCCTGAATCCAACCTGGATTTGATACCAAATGTAGATTTTAACCTTGTACAATGTTTACTGCAAACATATTTTCAGTAAAAGAACATAAAATATACATTGGTAAATACAAACATTACACAGAGATTTTTCCCCTGGAAACCCAAACCGGGAAAACCAACATATTCTATATTCATTCATAGTGATACATTGTTTACAATAGAATATACATATAGGAGCCAACGACATTCAAAACCATAACCCAATGACCTGGATTAGTCAACAACCCTAATTCCTTAACTGGAAATAGAAAACCATTGGCAAAATCCCATGTGCTGAAAAACTGCCCAACAATGGACATGAGAATCAAGGAAACACGAAAATGAGGCAAAAATGTGACACGTTTCTCAAGACAAAGAATATAATACATACCCAACAACTAAATCTTTAAAATATTTATCCCATTCCTCTTTTTTCCCTCCCTCTATTCCAAGAGTCTCTGCCTTTTTCCATCTTAATGTAATTGGATCCTCAATATCAATTGACCCTGCTTGGGCAAGAAATTTTATGCCTTGTGCCTGTAGAATACTAATTAAATTATTTGAGAGTTTATAATAATATTGTGACCCAATCATTGTATCTTCTCCAATTCTAATGTCCCACCCATTTCCAGGCTTCCAGACAAGCCTATCAGTTATGATGAATAATGAGGATGTTAAATCTCTCCAATAGTTTGACATACTAACCCAATTTTTCCTACCTTCCCTGAACCAATCAACAATAGTTTTATTTTTCAAATATTTTTTGTAAGACACTTCATGCCAGAGTCCAGGCACCATTAGGAACCTCCACAATATCTTAGCTGCCAATTCTTTTCCAGAAAAGAAAATGTTTTTTTATACCCCACCCTCCTGTATTTTTTGGTTTATCAATTCTTTTCCAGTTTACCAAGTGCATACCTTCTTTTACTTTTTTCCCATTCCATAAGAAAATAAACATCTTTATTCTAATTTTATTTAGTAGGATTTTTGGAATCTTAGCCAATGAAAGCGATTAGATAAGTATGCTTTCTAATACAGATTTTACAAGAGTGACCCTACCCCCTAAAGTAAGTCATCTATGATTCCAATTCGAGATTCTTTTTTTATTTTTTTTCTCAAGCCAAATCTAGTCTGTTGCTATATAGCAATTTGGTTTAATGAAGAAACCCATGTACTTAAACACAACATCTATTGGTTTAACTTCAAAAGGAAAAATCTCTTTCAGAACTGAAAGATCCTCTTCTATCCACCCTGCTTCTAGAAATAAAGACTTATGTGGGCCAAAGGACATCCGCGTCACCTTGCAGATAGATCAAGTACCTCCTTAAAGACTTTCCATTCTATGATGGTTCTGTTCCCAAATAATAATACATTGTCCACAAATAGTAAGTGTGTAATTCTTATACCTTTTTCCACTAAAACACCTTCAATTTCCCTTTATACAACCAGCTTATGGATGGATCTACTCAATCCTTCTACAAAATGTAGGAACATTAATGGGGATAAAGAGAATCCTTGCCTCAATCCTCTTGAACTTCTAAAAACACTGGAAGGGATACCATTAATTAAGACAACCAAATTTGCAGTAGATACACACCCCATAATCCAATCTGATGCCTCTAGACTCAATCCAACCTGAAGTAATACTAACCTTAAGAAGCCCCAATCCACCCTATCATATGCCTTCATCATATCCAGTTTAAGGACCGAAGCTTTGTTATTTTTTACCTTATACTATGTAAGTCTTCCTGTGCCACTCCAATGGCATCTGCTATTTTTCTACCCTCCAGAAAGTCAAATTGTTCCTTTGATATACCTATTGAAAGTGAGGCTCTAATTCTGGTTGCAATAATTTTTGAGATAATCTTGTACACCAAATTACAGAGTGAAATTGGTCTAAATGCCTCAAAATTTTCCGACTTGTCACTTTTAGGAATAAGGGCTAGAAAGGTAGCATCCAGGGCTCCTAAAACCCTACCTTTCCATCTAGACTCTTCAACTTCCTCCAGTAGTTCTGTTGTTCCTGAGATTACACTTAAGGCTCAAAGGATAATGTCAGGCATCATGAATATAAGTAATGTTTTGAAAGGTGATTTTTCTTCCTTTAGTTATATAAGAATAAATCCTCAAATGAAATTAATGACGGGACAAGACAAAGGCCGTAATTTGTCATCTGAGTTGATTTATAAAATCAAGTGATGTGGGGGAAACTTAGAAAAATGTTAAACAAAATGAGGCATCAATGCAAGATGAATCTTACCTTGTTCATAGTAGAAGAAAATAAAGAATGCACCCTTGAAAGGATATGAGATACAATAATCCAAGTATCTCACAGGTCTTGTATTTATTTATAGAAAATACAGAGGAAAAACTGCTTTCTTATCAAACAATCGATAAAATGTGACTACAATAGTAGTGGTACTAAATTGCAAGCACTCACTTATCAAGGAATGGCATAAAGAAAGATAGAGATATGAGATATAGGAGAAACACATAACTCAAACTGCACAAAAATTGGAATCTCTGTCTGCACTTGTATTAATTCTCACAAAAGGAGAGTTTTCTCTATTACATCTAGCAAGAGGCAACCTGTGTTAAGTCTTCTAACTATGTATTTATACAAAAATGATCTCAACCCTAAGCGGTTGGAATTCTCATAATTCAAAACAGTAAATATTACAATATTTAAAATTTGAAGAGTTTCATTTGCATCTTCTATGTCTCTTCGTCTGCTGGTAGAGGCATTTGTTCTTCTTGTCCACCATCTTGGAAACAACTGGCCCCTAAATCATGTCCTGAGTAAACATTATCTCATTTATTTCTAGATGTGTTGGCTTTCCCTTGCTTGACATACTGAACACATATGCCTACGAACTGCACCACTAACCTGGAAGGTTTTGTTGTGTCATTTGCCTCGAAAATATACAAATTCTTTTCTATATGAAGAAAACTATCCTACATTTTCATTGCTTCCAAGGATATATCCTGTAGCTATAAACTAGGGTTGACTATCCACTTATTAATCTGGATGAGGTCGATTTGTGCAATTGTTGGATTGTCGTTTGGGCTTCTTCCAAGTTGTCTTGGAATTAAGTTGATTTTTTAGTATATCAATTTTCCCCAGGGCCTCAGAGATGTTATCTCCTTCAACGTCCAATGACTCTTTGTCGAGTAAAGACAATGCTTCTTCACGATATTTCTTTACTTCCCTGGCTAATATTTTGCTTTCAGCCAGATTTACCTCCCAAGTCTTTAGTATTATGTCACCTTGGGTTTGCTCAGAAAGAGATAGTTGAGGGACCATTGCTACTTCATCCCTTGCTACTATTATAGTGACCTCTTGGAATGTAGCTCGAGCTGCAGTGGCCTCTCTCTCATTAATGTAAATGTTATTTAGAGAATGGTCTGCCACTCGATAATAGTTTTGAACAACTTCTACCTTAGTAAAAAGGTTTTGCTGGGTTGATTCCATCTTTTCTTGCACCTCCAATGCCTGATCTTGGAAAACTGCCATATCCACTACCCTGTTCTCATCCAAGTCTATTTTAGACTGCAATTGTTTGACCAAGTATCCCTGTTGAATGGCCAATTCTATATTTTCCTATGAATTTATATGCATTTCATCAAGAATGGTTTTGAGTTGTTGAACTTCATGTCTGTCACCGGCTTTGATCTGCTCAAAATCCTTATTCATCTTGTTTCTCACACTCTGTTCCAGAGTCTTTATTTGATTTTGCAACTGTCTCACCAACCGACCTTTCTACTTCAATTGTTTTGCTAGATTCCCAACTGAATACTGATTTGTCGTGGAAAAAGCCCCCAATGAGCCTGCCATTTCCATAGTGAATTCTGTCTCATGTAAGGCTTGTCCATCATACATCACTCTGTGTCTTTTGACAGTGGCACCCTCCCTTTGGTGTGAATCTCTTTTAACTATAGCCCTCGTCTTCTTGCTGAAAAAGAAGTCGAAAGGGGGCATTTCTTCAACTGAAATATCAGTAATATATTCTATAAATATGACTTCGACACTTGAGTTCCCCTGACTGAACTGTAAAGGTGTTATCAACTTGATAAGGCTACCAATCTCGGTGGATGGTTGTTTCCCTATTGCGTTAGTAGTCGATCTGTCTGGTGTGGATGATGGTGTTTATTATCCTCTTTTCAGCAAAGCTTCAATTTGAGCTTCAATTTGATTACTAGGTGGATTTGGTGATGCGGTACCTGCTTTCTGTGTCAAAACATCAGATTTATCTAAAATCTTCTGAGTATCTTGTCCATTGGAACTTCCTGTTTCTAAACCTTGAGTCACAATGTCTTGTGTCGACGGGGGTCTCTGGGTTTCTCCCTGCAAGAATTTAGGTAGACTATTTATTTTGTGTCTTTGGAAACCATAGAACTCGGCTAATTTATCTGGAGCCAGAGTTTGGACTCTTCTCAACACCTCTTGGTATGAATTTACTCCCCGAAATATTTCATCCTGTGGGGAATCATCATGCTCATATCTCTTCAGATTGTATTGAGCTAGGTGGTTTGACAAGATCTTGTGAGGATCATGCTTCTTGAATTCAATATCTACCATCTTAATGTCTTCTAAGGATGTGGCCTCCACTTTCAAGTGGCCGAAATCAAACAATGAGAACATACCAATATGTAAATGGAAAGTCGATCGTACCTTTTTCTGCATCACTTTTAATTCTTTGTTGATTCCTCCCATTACAATTTTATAGGCTACCTCTCGGCACACCAGTCGATCTGGCAGAAACTCTGGTAAAGCTTGTGGGGGAACTGGACATCCAAAAACCCTGATGTAGAAGAAATTCTCCTCAATGTACCAGTACACTATTTTCCCCAGGATGGTCATTATCTTGTCTGAAATCCTGGGAGATGGGCAACCGTAGAGAGAAATATGCATCGACACCACCACATAGTTGCATATTTCGTAGAAGAAATATTTTTCTTTATCCTCCCACAACTTGGAATGATAGAAGTGTATGGGCTCAACGTTGGTTGGAGTCCAGCTCCATCTCATCAAAGGAAATGAAGTCATGAAACAAATGACATTCGTAATGTATGATGACATGTAGAAAGGGGTAGGTTGTCCTTTTTCTTTTAATGACTGATATTCAATGATTTCCTTGGCCAAACTGTCCGACAATATCTTGGCCAATTGAAAGAATAACCTTATGCAACTTCATGCATGATTGGTACCCATGGTAGCAGGAAGTGAGCAAAGGTTTCTCTACTGAAAAGTCTACATAGAATCATGGCCACATACATCATATGGGAGTCTAATGATGCAGTGGCATATATTCCATGGGTGTCTTCTCTGAACTTCTCAGGGCATTCCCACTGGTTCTTGATTAAGTTGGGGTAATTCTTTCCACCTTGTGTGCACTCTTCTTCATCGAACTCTTTTAAGAAATCGACATTATAACTGTGTTTGAAGGTTGAGGATAATTTGTATATCACCTGTATATGTTTTGGTCGAAAGGACCCAACAACAACTTTTTGTGAATTGTGGATGCTCCTGGTTGAGACATCAATGTTGTCCAAGGCCCAACCTATAATGCCGTTATACGGCATGAGCCTTGACCTCGTGGCTATTTTGTGTAGCTTTGATTGAGCTATGTATTTGAGCTTTGTCGCTTGAGTTTCGGTTCCCTCATTGTCCAATTATTCTGGGCAGTTGATCAACTCGTATTGTAGGATATCAAATACCCGCGTCCAGGTTTTCATAGTATCTACAACTCTCGACGATGTGTCCGAGAGGACATCTGTGTTCTGGCTCGAGCTTTCACCAGTCGCTTTAGCTATTTTTGGCGGAGCCATGATAGTAGTAAGATCAGGACTGTGCTACTTGTTACAGGGAAACATGTAAATTCCTTAGCTTGCTAAAACTTACTATTATGTAAAAACGCAAATGGAATTCAAACTTCAATATTCTTTTTCCCTTAAATGTTTTGAATTATGAATACTTTACTGACGATGAATTCACTTTCCTTAATGAAAAGATTTAGGCGGTGATCCAAGATCTTATTTGAAATCATTTCCGTAGATCGATTATTAATGCCATTAATGTCCGGTGTTTCGCGATCAGAAGGTTTGATGAATAAAATTTGAATTTTCCCGAGCTACGATTTAGCGAAAAATTAATCACGAGATAATCCTTATCATCCCATTAGTTAATCGTGTTTATCGTTAAGTGTTTTTTCGGATTTTTGGACTTCGGGATTTTGGTAGTTTCTCGAGACAGGATCCTCGAAACGTGAAATCGGGAAGTGATTAATTAAATTTAATCATGTTTAATCCATTAAATAATCGTTCTTTTTTTCAAGTATTTCGGGGTTTCGTACTTCACGATATTTGAGTGAAATGGATCATGAATATCCGAATTCTGAATGTGCGAAGTTATTAATTGACTATTAATCGAGATTAAATGATTTCAAAAAGGGTTTAGATTTTTGGCATCTACATGCTTCGGGTATCGGCAAAACAACTTTATTGGATTTTCAACAGGTCACTACCCTTAGTGATGTGTTAAAACTTAGGAAGGTATTCATGTATGGTGACTAGGATCTGTCAAATGCTTTTCGCGTACTAATGTTTTGAAGGTGCGACATGGAGGAACGTCTGAATCAGGAAATTATGAAACACGAAACTCCAAAACAATCTCTAGTGACTTAACTCTTTAATGAGTGGGCGGATCCACAACTCTAAAGAGATTAGGATCGTTTGATTAGATAGAAGACTTCATCAACAACGAGAATCAAGCACACTTTATTCTTACTATTAACTGGGAAAGGAATCTATTTAAGATCTAAAAGTTAGAAATATATATGTGTTCCAACATAGGCTCCATCTAGGGATCGCGTATGCCCACAAGACACAGAAGAACAGTAGACCGAGTGCCTTTATTGGGTAAATGGAGTCATTATTGCATTTCTTTGAAACACCTTTGGGAAAGGACCATACTAAGAAAAAGAGTTTCAACCGAAATTAAGAAAATCTCAAAACACATCGAATCATGACCTTCAGTTAGGCTATCTAGAAATCCTTTTTCTTATAACTGTATTCATATTTTCTTAAGATAATCAAAGTAATTTTAGCTGAAATATCGAGTTTTGATTGATTTCGTTCGCATCAAGGTTAATTATAGGTGTCATGTTTCATGGGGATCCCTCGTTGGTTCAAAATTTAAATCTCATTGAAAAAGAATTAGATGTCAGAGTATATCATGTAGATACATATGACAAACACACAAATATCATAGATATTGCTTCACTGCCAGCGAGCCTGTTCAATACCCTGGTGAAGTTATCTACATATCCCATTGAATTCCGTTTCACCACTTCGATTAGTAATTTTTCATTTAAATGCTGAGATGAGGGAAATCATTTAATGAATTTCCTTTAATCATCTCTTTTTTGGACAAAATGGGGGAAATCTATTTTTCAAATTTACCTTCACCATTTGCCTAGGACTAGATGGGGGCAATCATTTTATGAATTTCCTTTCACCATCTGTTTTATATTTTAATACATGAAGTGGGGGAAATCAATCTATATGTAACATACAAGGGATGATATCTGTTTAAGATATTCAAAGAAAAGGTCTGTCATAATTTTTTAGTGTATTCCGAAACTAATTTTCTTCCAACGTTCAATACATCACCTATTGAGGAGATTTTATAGGGAATTTTAAATTTTAGGGATCAACCTTGAGCGAACTAGTCAGTTTAAAAATAAATAAGAGAGCTGAAGTTATTAGGATTAGCCTAAACATACTTTCTTTCAGATAAATTGAAAGGGACATATAAATGTTTTTCCCAACATTATTTTGAATTGTCTTTTCCCTCTATGAAGACCAAGGGAAAGTAGTGAGAATCATAGGAAAATAAAACTTGAGGATGGACATAATAAAACATAATGAATATTCAAAATGCTCTGCTGCGAACAAGGTTATTCCTGCATGAGCTTGTTTTTTGATTCTCAATTTTTGTTTAAGGTCTTCATATTCTTATTTTCTTTCTATAAATTTTATTCCATTTTTTTATTTAATTTATTTTACTCAGAGAAATTTTTTAGGATTAAGCCGTAATTTTACATTTCTCTGGTTGTTTCTTAGGTGACAATATATACATGAATGAGACATTTTCTGTACTTAGTGATATCTCCTTGAAAATTCAATTCGGGTCAGTAGGGTGAAAGCTCATACCTTGGATTTTCTTTATATTTCCAATCAAGTAAACCTTTTACTTATTACCTGTTTTGAGAGAAAACCAATGTTCTGGAAAGTGGGTGTTTGTTTCTGATACATCTTTATCTCTTGACTATCAGTAAGTATTCTGCCTAAAAAATAAACATGAGAAATGTCAGAAACTTCTACAGAAAAAATAACGATATAAGTTACTTGTTTTTATATTTCTATTTTTATAAAATCAATAAACCTGGTCATATTTATAGTGATAGTAAAAACTTACCAAAGAACCTAAAAATAACAAATCAAAACCTGAACATCAAACCGGTATGTACAATGAGAATTTGGGATTTGGTTATTGCATGAAGTGTTTCAGGTAGCGCCCATTGATAGGGGCGTTAAGAATTTTCCCATCGAGGTTTTATAATAAGAATGAATTCTTTCCTTCGGAAGCCATGATTCAGAACTATGCAAACCAGATGTGATCAAACTTGCCTTTCTTTCCTGCATATTCTTTTCTAGCATCCCACTTCAACACTAGGTCACCAGGGATAAATTCTCTATCTTTAGCTTTTTTATCAAACAAGGCTTTCATGTTATCTTGATATTTTTGAAGTTTCTCATCCACCTCAGCCCTATTTTGTTGGACTTCAATTATCTGGTTTTTTCTTCTGGTAACATCATTAGGTTCTTCCTTCGAGTCTTGCCAAAGATTCATCACAAGCAGAATGATATTTATGGGGAGGACTACGTCAGTACCGTACACCATTTGGAAAGTAGACATTCTGATTGATTTCTTAGTGCCGATTCGATTTGCCCACAAAGCATATTTTAAATGAACATGCTAGGATTTCTTATTTTCAGTCAAAACCTTTTTTATTATAGTGATCAAGCTCTTATTTGATGATTTGGCTAATCCATTGCCTTGAGGACAGTAGGCTGTGGAATGTCCTAGTACAATATTGTACTTCTGAAAAAACTGACCATCACCATGGATTTGAAATCTTGGGCATTATCAGTAACTATCTTCTGAGGACAACCAAATCTCGATAAAATGTTTTCTTCTAAGAAATTGATCACCACTGAGTTTGTAGAATTTCATGTTGGAATGGCCTCTACCCATTTAGTGAAATAGTCTGTGGGGATTAAGATCCATTTGTGCTATAAACTTGAATGCAGATGGATTTCTCCGATGAAATCCAGACCCTATTGTTGAAACATAGCTTTTGTTTTGACCATAATCAAGGGTAGTGCAGGAAGCTTTTGTTTTCCTGAGAATATTTGACAAGAGTTACAGGCTCTGACTTTAGTATTCATGTCAGTAAATAATTTCAACCAATAGTATCCAGCTCGCAGGATTTTATACGTCATTTCCCTCTAGGCCTAGTGTCCTCCACACACCCCTTCATGAAATTCATTTATGACATTCTCCATTTCGGATTGTATTAGACATCTTAATAAAAATCCAAGGGGATCTTTCCAATACAGTTGGTTGTCAATGATGAAATATTTTACCATCTGCAGCTTCATCATTCTCTCCTTGGAAGAAGTCATATCAATGGGGCACTGAAGAGTCAGGAGGTGTGAGACTATGACGCCATACCAATCCGAGGAAGAAATTTTTTCTTGGATCTTCCTTGTAGGTGGCTAGTCATCAAGTTCTTCTATATTTGGAAAGTACTCTTGGGATTCTAGGTGGTTTATCCCAAGCGCCTTGAAGTTTGACTCGGCTAATAGTTTTTCCAGGCCTTGACCTTTGACAAGTTTAGTTGGTTTTAGCTCAAGACCGAATTCCTGAATCTTGGCTAGCCATTGGCCCCTCTTTCCGTCACTATCTGGTTGGACCAATATATCTTTAACATAACTGGTTGGTACGTCGGCGATTATTCTGGAATGATGCACGTAAGTTGAAATCTTTGAGGGATTTCACCATTGCGTATGCCTTTTTTTCAAGTATATCATATTTCAACTCAGTGTCTCTGAGGCTTTTACTGAAAAATGCTATCGGTTGCTCAAAACCTTCATCGTTCTTTTGTAAAAGCACAACTACGATAGTATGTTCAGATGAAAATGAAAAGATCAGGAACTCCTTCATATAGTCTAGGTTAGCCAACACCAGTGCTTCCCCTATTACTTTATTGATGTGTTCAAAGGACTTTTCAGCTTCGGTTTTCCATTTGACCTCGCTGTCTATTTTCAGCATATCTGTAATTAGTTTAACAATTTCAACGAAATTTGGAATGAATATTTAAAAAAAAATTATTTTTCATTAAAAAGACTGGATTTCCTTTCTGTTTCTAGGAATATTGATTGTATCTATAGATTCAACCCTTTTCGGATCGATTTTGATTCCTTCTCTAGATACTATGTGGCCTAAGAGTTTACCTTCTTGCATTTCAAAATGGGATTTCTTATGGTTGAGTGACAAACTAAATTTTCTTCATTTCTCAAATGTCTGTTTGAGGTGTACCAAGTGCTCTGCATCTGTATTATAAAAATAGTTAAATCATAGAGATAAATAACGACAAACTTATCTCTCTCACTGACAAAGGCTATGTTCATTTCTCGTTGAAAAGTGGCCCCTGTGTTCATCAGACCGAATGGCATTTTATCGTACATGAAAGTACCCTATGGAGTGGTAAACACTATTTTTTATTAGTCGTCTTCGTGGACCGCAATTTGATTGTAACCTGAAAATCCATCAATCATAAACATTATGTTAGCTTCGACAACCTTTTTCCAGAACATGATCCATTTTAGGGAGCGAATAATTGTCTTTAAGGGATGATCTGTTTACATTCTTGAAATCCATGTAGAATATGATTTCATCGTTCTTCTTCTTGACTGGAACTAAGTTAGATACCCACTTGGAATACCTGAGTGGAACAATAATCTTTGCATCAAGGATATGTTTTACTTCCATTTCTATTATAGGCAAGAGTATAGGGTTTATTTGTCTGAGTTTTTGCCTGAAAGGTTTGATTCCATGTTTTAAGGGGATTTTATGTTCGATGAAATTGGTATCATAAGTTTTCAGTTCATCGTAAGACCAAGCGAAGACATCTTTGTACTATTTGAGTAACTCGACATATTTACTTTTCATTTTGGGTGGAAGGTATTTAGATATTTTGACCCATTTAGGGTTTTCCTTAGTGCCTATATCACAATCTTCAACCTCTTCGGGCTGAGGTTGCAAGGTAGACTTTAGGGGTATGTCATCCTGATCAAATAATATTTCTAATGGAATCAGACCCTTAGGGATATGATTGGTTTTCAACACCAACATGCGGTGGTTAGCGATCTTATCCTGGAACTTCTGAGGATTTTCATCTTCCTGCATGATCCAATTAGGGTCATTCTAATTTTCCTGGTCGATGTGCGTTTCAGAAAATTCATCCACCATTTCTAGAAATTTCTTGATCTATTCATCATCTTCAAAAACCTGCCAGTGTTGAACATTATTTGGTATTGAAGGCATGTACCTCATTTCTATGTGATACTTTAGCTTCAATATGATAGGTGGCATAAAATTAGCAGTCACTTTCGCTAGAGAGTTAGCTTGTTGATTTTCTACCTTGGGAATATGATGAATATTAAACGATGAGAAAATGTTTTTTATCAAATCCCAGGCATAGTTCCTGTACGACCTTAGCCTTGGATGTTTGGTTTGATATTTCCACCTTATCTTTTTTACATTTAATTCTGCATCACCGTAAACTATTAGATTTTCAATTTTCAATTTCCTGGCAGCCTCTAATCCTAAGACGAGAGCTTCATACTCGTATACGTTATATATATAGTCAATGTACCATTGTAATATGTATGAGAAAGGAATAATGAATTCATCTCCGAGTGCCAAAAAAAACACCCCAACTCCTGCTCCTTCCCAAGATGAAGCACCATCAAAAAACCTTTTCCAAACTCCTATACTATTTACATTTTTGTTTGTTTTTTCTATTTTTTTGTTTTCTTCTTTTATACAATTTTATTCTGTACATTCGTCCAAACCATCATCAATTGATAATATATAGTTTCCTAGATCATAATCAACAACATATACCGGGTAATTATTTGGGTTATGTGGGTCACTTACAGTATATGCCAATATTGTCTCTCTGTATAGACAGGTGAACTATCCACCAAAAATTGGGATCGTAGCATATGTCATGTCCAGTTGAAGCGATCCTCCAAGTTTGGCACCCCAAGACCTTGATAGCAACATTCCATACTTTGTAGGGACATCAGCAATGACTACGTCCATAAGAATACTCTTTACAAGAATATGTGCAATATTAACCACCAAATGTTTAATCATACCAAGACATTTAACTTTTCTTGAATCAAAAGAATATAGATCTCGGTATGGTCTAGTAACCTCGAGGCCTAGTTTTTCCATATTAACTTTGGGCATTAAGTTGTGGGATGCTCTAGAATCCTACATACAGTTATGGAGTAGGTGATCATGCATAGTCAGCGTAATATAAAAAGGAGCGTTAGAATATTTGGCATTTTCAATATGCAGACCAAACATTATAGTAGATCTATCATCTTCTAAATTAATAACATCCGCATGACTTTCAGCCTCTCATAAATTTATCATCTTCACAATTTGTTTTCTATACATTGGATTTTTCTCCAGTTCAACCAAAGGTACCTAAATTTTGATTTTATTAATTTCTCTTTCCAAATTGAAGCTTACAATTGTCTTTTTTGCTTCTCTGGTTGGGATCTTTGTTTCTCTTTTTTCTGGTCTATTAGTATGCGCTGCTTTTGTTTCAGCTGTCTTTGTTTTGACAACTTGTGTTTCAACTGTTTTTGTTTTGGAAGCTTGTGTGTCAGTGGATTGTTGAGATACCTCATTAGTTTTACTTCTTGAAAAGATCTTCGGTGGAGCAGTCGTAGAATTTTTATTTGTAGTCCTTAAATTATATTTCTGTTGAAGCTTGACCATTATAGAGTTGGCAATTCCTAGATAATTGGACTCTTTCAAATTATTTATACTTTCCTCATTTCCAAATAGGGGTTCTTGGTCTAGAGATATTTCATAATACTTTCTAGTTAGATGAGTTTCTTGGTCATCATCACTGAGGTTGTTTATATCTTCATCTAACCACTCATATTCTTTCATATCATCATTTTGCATAAACATTTATCTTTTAAATGGGGCTTTGATTTTTTGGTCCTTGTTTTTTACTTGTCTCTGCTGCATATGCGGGTTGGGATTCCTTTTGAAATATCTCTTAGAAAAAGGATCAGGCTTATCTTGGTCTAGTTCCATCCTAGATATTTTGTTTGATAACTCTTTGTTTATTATATCCATGTCATCCATTTTATCCTCCGCTGACCTCCCAGATTCGGAGGATCCTGCTTGTTCTCTGAAGCGTCTGGTTTCCTTGTTTCCTATCTCCACCTTGGCTTTTAGTTTACCCGATGCCATCATGTTCGACTCAATTTCTATGGCGTCGTCCTGTATTCCCATGAGGGTAGAAGATCTCCTTTCCCTTAAGAGTAGGTCAAAGTCGGTCTCGAAATCCCCTGCGAAAGTCACTTTAGCTGCGGGTTGTGAGGGTTTTACTTCTGCTGGAATCTTATGATAGAGTTTGTTAAACCTCTGGGTTAATTCTAGGACTGAATCGGAATTATTTTTCCTCAAATCCCCAAATTTTGTCAGATAGTAAAAGTGGTCTTTCTTTTCCCCCACCATATTAAAAGGCGTTTTCTAACTCATTGTAAGACCTTATAGAACCTACCGGGAGCCCTCGAAACCAGATTATTACTTGTCCTTCGAAAATTTTCACCAAAAGTCTCGAGTAAACATCCTCATGCTCAATACCGAGGATATCGGCGAATCGGTCAAAAACATTTATGTGCTTTGTGGCAGTTAAATATCCTTCTCTTGTGAATTTCGGTAAATTATTCATATAGTTTTCTGGTAAATCATGAAGGACTGGGGGAAGGATTAAAGGAGCGTACCTGGCCACCACTTTGGAAAACATTTTGGGGGGTGAGGGTGGGGGTGTTCCTTGACCACCTGCTCCTCCACCTCCAGTGCCACCTCCTCCACCAACAACCATTGAGATTCTAGGGGATGGACTCTGAGAGATATAAAGGGGATTTTTGAAAATCTCAAGGGACTGAAGTGATGACCTTTCAACTTCTTCAGGATGTGATGAAGGAAAATATTGGAAAAGTTCGTTGGGAGATGAAAATCCTAGGAGAGGCGGGAAAGGCAAACGCAGACTAGTTTCTTCGGACTTATAGGATGTATAGATAGGTGAACCAGTAGGGGACAAATCGAGGTATAAGGTGCACTCCTTGAGATTTAGGAGAACAAAGACCTTAGTTTCAGGTGAGGATGGGGTAGACATAAAATTAATGATCATGTGTATAGACGAGGATCTTCTATTCAGACTATTTCGAGTACCAGAAAAGTCGATCTCAATCTTTATTTCGGGTTCGCTAGTTGAGGCCTTCGTAGACAATGTTTGTTTAAAGTTTTCTTCGGGAGTCAACCTTTCAACCGGGACCTTAGTATTAACTTGAGTTATTTTGGGTTGGTACTTTTTACCTGAAGATGAGGTAGTAGACTTGAGGTATCCCTTGGGTTTTAACAACTTTTCGGGATCATATACAGGCGTAGTCTATTGATCGTATGGGTTCTTCCTGGTATTATTTCTACCAAATGCTAGTTTATCTATAGTGGAGTCGCCAACTGAAAGATAAAAATTATCATTATTATTGTATTCAATATTTGTTCACTATCAAAGAGAGAAACTTACCATGTCGTTCTCCCAGGGAAAAATAACTTCGTTTCTCTGTCCTCGACAACGGTGCCAAAAAGTTGTTGTTCCTGAGATTACACTTAAGGCTCAAAGGATAATGTCATGCATCATGAATATAAGGAATGTTTTGAAAGGTGATTTTTCTTCTGTTAGTTATATAATAATAAATACTCAAATGAAATTAATGATAGGACAGGATAGAGGTCGTAATTTGTCGTCTAAGTCGATTTATAAAATCAAGTGATGTGGGGGAAACTTACAAAACTGTTAAACAAAATGAGGCATCAATGAAATATGAGTATTACCTTGTCCACAGTAGAAGAAAATAAATAATGCACCCTTGAAAGGATATGAGATACAGTAATCCAAGTAGCTCACAGGTCTTGTATTTACTTATAGCAAATACAAAGGAAAAATTTCTTGCTACAGTAGTAGTAGTACTAAATTGAAACCACTCACTTATAAAGGAATGACATAAAGAAAGCTAGAGATATGATATACATGAGAAACACATAACTCAAACTGCAAAAAAATTGGAATCTTTGTCTGCATTTGTATTAATTCTCACAAAAGGAGAGTTTTCTCTATTACATCCAACAAGAAGCAGCCTATATTAAGTCTTCTAACTATGTATTTATAAAAAAATGATCTCAACCCTATGATGCAACAACATCACTCCACGTCAGCAAATGCACCAACATGCCAACATGTAGATGCACAATGGAGAAAGGGAGAGGCGTCGACCCTCCCTTTTTTAAATTTGAAATAATCCTATACGGATTTTTGTGGTGTAAGGTTGTAAATGCCAGGCCATGCCTTTGTACAGGTAGTGGTTGGGGTTGCCTTAAATGGTTACTTGTAGTAGGTACAGATCATAGTCAGGTCTGGACATTCATTTATGGAATGTAGTCATAGGAGTTGGTGTCATAACTGAGATAGTGATAGCACTGAGGCGATGGTGAGGATAATATCATAGAGCCCTCACTTTGTAAGAGATAGGAATAGGGAGAAGGGTAGAGAGGCATTAGGAGGTCTTAGAAGTTCTGAGAGAGAGAAATTGAGAGAATTGGGACTTTGTTATAGTCCAGTTTTTGTAAACATTTATATAGACACACAAAGATAATAGAAAATCCATTTTTCCTGCATATCGTGTTTTTATGTATGATTTATATGTTTTTATGCATTTTCATATTTTGAATTGGTAACTGGTGAAGTATTGCATGAGTTTCAATTGTTTCTCATCTTTGAGTTTCCGAGTGCAAGGAGTGCACACAGTCCACAAAGGATGCATTGAAAGAGTTTTAACCTCAAGGGAAATCTCAGGAGAGATATCATTGAACCTTCATCAGCAAAAGTGCAAGGAGTGCATAGGAAGAACTCTTTATCGAGTTCAGAGAGAAGTGGAGTTACTAAGAACTCTATAGAGCTATGCTAGGTGGGCATTGAGTCGGTGCAAGTGTGCACATAAGAACTCTGTTTTGAGTTCGGGAGAAACAAATTTGTTGAATACTCTATGAGGAAAAGCTCTGCAAGGAGTGCATCGAGCATAAGCACACTAGGAGGGAGAGAAGTATTTCTTGTTCAAGAAATCCTTCGGATTTTGAGTTTGACGAAATCTCGAGAAAACAAGGTGTGTGTGAAATGTCAAAATATCTGAAGAGATCAAGCTCAGGAGGAGTAACGCAAAAGGTGTGTAAGAGTCGGACTTGTTCTAAGTCCTAAAACTCAAAGGAGGGATAACGCTACAAGGGCGAAGCGAGACCAAGAGTCAGGTTCGCAGGAGGAAGTTTAAAGGTTGAGATCTTTGGATATGGAATAAGTCTTCCAAGTCAGGAGAAGTCTAAATCTCAGAAGGAGGAGAAAAAACAACCGTCGGATAGGCTGTGGAAAGTAGCTCTGATACCACCTGATGCAACCCCCCTCCTCATCCTGGGGGTTCTGTGACCTCCTAGTCTCTGGATTGTTCCAACTGGTGAGTCGTGTCGACTCTTAGAGATATTGAATGAACCTAGATCAATTATAAACAGGACCCTTTCCTTCATTTGGCAAAGGTCCTGTGACACCTGTACCCTCTGTCTGTGTGTTCTAGCACTCTTCATTTCACAGGCGCTAGCTCCTTTACACTAGCCCCTTCTTCATATGTCCCTGGGCTATGTCCTTGTGTTGATGTGTGATTGTGGGCACGGGAAAGAATGGTTTCCAACCAACCCACTTTTTGCCCCGCAATCTTTCTCGTGTTGACACATATCTCGTCACTAAAACAGTGGTTGAAATTGCAGCCTGCTCAAGGAATATTATCGTCCGAGCATGTATTGGCCCTGAAATCCCTTTTGTCCCTTGATATCTTCTCCTTTGGCACTGTCTGCGATCAACGACCACTATCAATATCCATTCTGCCCTTCTTTCCTCCTTTCACGCGTCTCCCCAGACCTCCACGATCTGTCGACAAGTAGTCCGCTCGAATCAATGACTGTTGTTGACTCTGACTTTCCAGCCTTTGGGAGGTTTCAAATCTCAACTCTACTCTCTCATAACTTCTAAGACCTCCTAAGGCCTCTCTACCTGTCTCCCTATTCCTCTGTCTTACAAAGCGAGGGCTCTACGAGCTTATCCTCACCATTGCCACAGTGCTATCACTATCTCAGTTACGTCACCAACTCCTATGGCTACATTTAATAAATGAATGTCTAGACTTGAATATGATCTAGAACTACTACAGGTAATCATTTAAGGCAACCCCAACCGCTACCTGTACAAAGGCATGGCGTGACATTTACAACCTTACACCACAAAAATCCATATAGGATTATTTGAAATTTAAAAAAGGGAGGGTCAACGCCTCTCCCTTTCTCCATTGCACGCCTATGTGTTGGTCTGTTGGTGTATTTGCTGAGGTGGAGTGATTCTCCTGCATCACCCTAAGCGGTTAGAATTCTCATAATTCAAAATAATAAATATTACAATATGTAAAATTTGAAGAGTTTCATTTTCATCTTCTCTCTCTCTTCACCTACTGGAAGATATGTTTCTTCTTCTTGTCCACCAGCTTGGAAACAACTGGCCTCTAAATCATGACCTGAGTAAATGTTGTCTCATTTATTTCCAAATGTGTTGGCTTTCCCTTGCTCGACATACTGAACACATATGCCTACGAACTGCACCACTAACCTAGAAGGCTCTGTTGTGTCATTTTCTTAGAAAATATATAGCTTATTTTCTATATGAGACAACCTATCCTACATTTTCATTGCTTCCAAGGATATAGCCTATAGTTGTATACTAGGGTTGACTATCCACTTATTCATCTGGATGAGGTCGATTTGTTTCAATTGTTGGATTGTCGTCTAGGCTTCTTTCATGCTTGTCCTAGAATTAAGTTGATTTTTTACTATATCAATCTTCCCCAAGGCCTCAAATATGTTATCTCCTTCAATGTTCAATGACTCTTTGTTGAGTGAAGACAATGCTTCTTCACAAGATTTATTTACTTCCCTGGCTAATCTTTTGCTTTCACCCATATTTGCCTCTCAGGTCTTCAATATTATGTCACCTCGGGTTTTCTTAGAAAGAGACAGTCGAGGGACCCTTTCTAATCCATCCCTTACTTCTATTAGAAAGGCCTATTGGAATGTATCTCAAGCTACAGTGGCCTCTCTCTCCTTAATGTAAATGTTATTTAGAGAATGGTCTGCCACCCGATAACAGTTTTGAACAACTTCTACCTTAGTAAAAAGGTTTTGCTGGGTTGATTTCAACTTTTCTTGCACCTCCAATGCCTAAGCTTGGAAAATCACCATATCCACCATCGTGTTCTCAGCCAAGTCTATTTTATCCTGTAGTTGTTTGACCAAATCTCCCTGTTGAATGGCCAATTCTTTATTTGCTTTTGAATTTTTATGCATTTCATCAAGACTGGTTTTGATTTGTCGATTTTCCTGTATGTCACCGGATATGATCTGCTCAAAATCCTTATTCATATTTTTTCTCACACTTTGTTCCACAGTATTTATTTGATTTTGCAACTGTCTCACCAACAAAACTTTCTGCTTCAATTGTTCTGCTATATTCCCAACTGAATATTGATTTGTCATGGAAAAATATCCCAATGAGCCTGCCATTTCCACAACGAATTCTGTCTCATCTAAGGCTTGTCCATCATACAACACTCTGTGTATTTTGATAGTGGCACCCTCCTTTTGGTGTGCCTCTCTTTTAACTATAGCCCTCCTCTTCTTGTTGAAAAAGAATTCAGAAGGGGGCATTTCTTCAGCTGAAATATGAAACAAATGACATCCATAATGTATGTCGACATGTAGAAAGGGGCAGGTTTTCCTTTGGCTTTTAACAACTGATATTCAGTGATTTCCTTGGCCAAACTGTCCGATAATATCTTGACCCAATTGAAAGAATAACCTTCTGCAACTTCATGCATGATTGGTACCCATGGTAGCAAGAAGTGAGAAAAGGTTTCTCTGCCAAAACATCTACATAACATCATGGCCACATACATCATATGGGAATCTAATGATGAAGTGGCATATATGCCATGGGTGTCTTCTCTGAACTTCTCAGGGCGTGCCCACTAGTTCTTGATTAAGCCAGGGTAATTCTTTCCACCGTGTGTGCACTCTTCTTCATCAAACTCTTTTAAGAAATCAACATTATAACTGTGTTTGAATGCTGAGGATAATTTGTACATCATCTGTATATGTTCTAGTCGAAAAAAGGGATGATTTTAATCATGAAAATTTATTTTAAAATGTAGAAACCTTGGCGAATCTTACTAATCATTCATATGCCAACTATAAAATGTTAGCGATATTTTTGTAAAAATATTCAAATTTCTAAGGATTTTATATAGTTTGTATAAAATTTTGGCGATTTTTAAGGTAAAATAATTTTATCCTATAGAATTTGGGTGAATAAAGTTTAGAATAGTGAATCCTTTTTTGGGAAAAACCATGGAAAATTAGCCCATGAGCAAAATTTAGCCCCTAAAATCATCCCTGGGACTCGAAAGGACCCAACAACAAATTTCTGTGAATTTTGGATGCTCCTAGTCAAGACATCAACATTCTCCAAGGCCCAACCTATCATGTCATTATACAGCATGAGCGTCGGCCTCATGGCTATTTTATGTAGCTCTGATTGAGCTATGCATTTGAGCTTTGTCGCCTGAGTTCCGGTTCCCTCATCGTTTGATTCTTTTGGGCAGTTGATCAACTCGTATTGTAAGATATCAACTACCTATGTCCAGGTTTTCATGGTATCTACATCTCTCGGCGATGTGTCCGAGAGGACATCTGTGTTCTGGATCGATCTTTCATTGGTCGCTTTAGATATTTTCCGTGGAGCCATGATAATAGTAAGCTCAGGACTGTGCTACCTGTTACAAGGAAACACATAAATTCCTTAGCTTTCTAAAACTTGTTGTTTTGTAAAAACACAAATGGAATTCAAACTTAAATATCCTTTTTCCCTTAAATGTGTTGAATTATGAATACTTTACTGATGATGCCTTCACTTTCCTTAATGAAAATATTTAGGTGGTGATATGAGATCTTATTTGAAATCATTTATGTAGATCGATTATTAATGCATTTATGTCTGGTGGTTCACAATCAGAAGGTTTGACGAATAAAATTTGAATTTCCCCAAGCTACGATTCAGTGAAAAAATAATCATGAGATAATCCTTATTAGCACATTAGTTAATCGTGTTTTATCATTAAGTGTTTTTTCATATTTTTGAACTTCGGGATTTTGGTAGCTGCTCGAGAAAGGATCCCTGAAACGCGAAATCGCGAAGTGATTAATTAACTTTAATCATGTTTAATCCATTAAATAATCCTTCTTAATTTCAAGTATTTTGGGGTTTCGTAATTCGTGATATTTGAGTGCAATGGATAGCGAATATCCAAACTCCAAATGTGCGAAGTTATTAATTGACTGTTAATCGAGATTAACATATTTTAAAAAGGGTTTATCTTTTTGGCATCTACATGCTTCGGGTATCGACAAAATAAGTTTATTGGATTTTCAACAGGTCACTACCCTTAGTGATGTGTTAAAACTGAGGAAGGTATTCATGTATGGTGACTAGGATATGTCGAATGCTTTTCACGTACCGGGATTTTGAAGGTGCGACATGGCGGAACTCCTAAATCGTGAAATTCTGAAACTCAAAACTCCAAAACAGTCTCTAGTGACTTAACTCTTTAATGAGTGGGCGACTCCACAAATCCGAAGAGATTAGGATCGTTTGATTAGATAGAAGACTTCATCAACAGTGAGAATCAAGCATGCTTTATTCTTACTATTAACTAGGAAAGGAATCTATTTAAGATCTAAAAGTTAGAAATATATATGTGTTCCAACAAGTTCATTGCCCAAGAGAATAAAGAAAGCCAGGAAGAATTCTGCAGTCCAGCCATCCGGCCCAATAATTTTTGATGCAACAAAACCTTTAAGAGGTGACAATATTTCAGGTAAAATAACAAGATCGACAATTCTAAGGCCTTCTTCCTTAGAGAAAATCCTAGGATAAGCATTAATAACTGCCATTTGATTGGAGATAGTGAGGTTTTCCTGAGACTTAAAGATGTTCTGAAAATATCCAATGGCTTCCTTTTGTAGGACCTATTGACTTATGACATTTGATCCATCCTCCTTAGTAATATTCCAGATAACATTGACCTGTTTTATAGAATTTTCATATGCATGGAAAAACTTAGTATTCCTATCTCCTAAAGAAAGCCAATTTATCCTACTCTTTTGTCACCAAGTTTCCTCCTCCTAATTTAAGAGGAACAATTTTCTCTTTTCTTTTTCTAGTACCAATACTTTGTCATCCTCCTTCTCAAAACCCCTCGGAAAGTCACAATAAAGAGTGTCTAAGTCAATTTCTATTAGCAACAATTCCTCCTTTTCCAAGAGTTTTTTATTTCTTTCCCACTTAATAACCAATGACTGAAGCAATTTGAATTTTTGAACAAGAGAGTCCATAGGATTTAAAATCTATGTCTCTAAGATCTTGTTCCAAGATGATCTCACTAAGTTTACAAAACCTGGTTCCTCCAGCCAAACATAATTGAATTTAAAAGGATAACAATACTTTTCCTTTTGTTGTTCTAATAGTAGGATCACTAGCATATGATCATAAATCTTAATATTTCTCACCCAAGATCTGTATATGAGTCCTGACAGGGATAACTCCTCATTTATAAAAAAATCTATCCAATCTCTTAGAAATGTAATCTCGATAACCTCTTCAATCACCTTCATTTTGAATCAATTGGCTAAAGTAGGAGTGCATTGAATCAGATCTAGAGTGGGGACTCCACACTTCTCTATTTTAAATGGTAAAATTTAAATTGCCTCCCAAAATTAGGTTGTGATCTTTGAGCAACCCATCCATCTTAATCTTATCCCATAAATCTTGTGTGTCTCCATAAGGGCCATAACAATTAACCAACTTCATCCTTTTGTTTATATCCTTTACCAAACCATCCAAAAGAATCCCTGCAGGAGTCAGAAAAGCATAGAAATCATCTCTTCTTGGATTCCAAGCAGATAACAACCCACTCGATAAACCTAAGGAGTCCACCCCACATAAATTCCAGGTAGGGAGGAGTTTAGCAAAAATATCCCTCACTTTGATTTCACTGACCATAGTTTCCTAGATAAGAAAAATGTTCGGTTTTATAAGAGCTAAAATCCTTTTGAGGGCTAAAAAATTTGGAGCACCCCCAACTTCTCTAACATTTAAAGTTACTACAATCATTTTTTCACGCTTGTCAGGTATTGTTTTACCTTCTGATCTCTAAGCGCCCGTGGAACATATAAAACCAAAATTCTTGTAGTAGCTTTAGTCTCCTCTTTTCCTAGATTCCTAGCACTTCTTGTTTTGAGTGGAGAAAAATATTTTTCCAGACCTCCAAACACAACCCCTTTCAATATAGTCGAATCTCCCACCGAGCTACACACTGTGGCTCTTTTCATTTTCTCATCCAAAGGGACCTTTACTAAACACGAAGATAGAGGTTCTCCTCCTGAGTAGATAGGAAGAGTAGATTTGAGTACTTCTTTATAAGAGGGAATAAAGTTAACTAAGGAATCATCAATTTCACTAAGCACAAACGGGTCTATCTAAGGGTATCCACCCAAGGACTCTAAAGATTCCTCTGCATACCTAAAGTTTTTAGGTTCCAAAACGTTATAATTAGATGGATAAATCAATCAAACAAGAGGTCCTTCAAGATTAAAGGAGGCCCGCTCCTCCAATACCTCATTGTTATTTGCCACAGGCTTATGAGAAAAAGAAGGAAGACAGGTCACCCTTTCTTCCAAATTACTAACATCGGGCTCCCTAAACGAGGACTCAACATCAACAAACATCCCTCCCAACCCCCCTAGGACTGTCTGTGTGTGTTAGCACAAAAGTTTTAAATATTTCTCTTCAATCCCATAGTTTACAGTATCCAAAACCAAGGGTTAAAAAAACTCAACCGAACGGTTAGTTGAAACATCAGTTCTAACAATATCCCCCTCCCCCAAAAACTCACGAGCCATGGTCACATGATTCATACATAGAGAAGGTAAACCAACAACCCCCCCCTCCCAAAAGGGTATCGCCAATCTCCCCTCCCAAATTCATCCCATCCAAGACCCTTCCCGATCACATCGAGGAAGAGCCTAACCCATTACAAGCTTCAAAAAACTTCTTTTGTTTCCTCTCCCAACAAGGATCCCTATAACCCAAAGTAACCTCTATGGGAGAAGATGAACAATCAGGTCCTAAAGTCACAGTAGGGACAATCACTGTAGGGGAGGTCTCCAAACCGTATTCCCGCATCCAAAATAAATCTCTTGTAGACAAAGAGGAAAAAAGGCAAGGGCACAAAGTTTTTAACTTACCAAGGAATGAGTCGCTAACCAATTCCAATGGGAGCATGGACTCCACATTGTCGTCTAGATCAGTAATCAGAGAAGTTCATTGCATCTCCATCTCCAAAGCGGTATTTGAATCGAAACTGTAGGAAGGCATAATCTTCCGAACCCTAGGATAGGAATCTTTCAGGTGTCCCATTGCCTTACAGGTCACACACCTAAATGAAACCCTAAGGTAATCCAATCTTTGTTGGTACACACAACCTGATGTTTAGCACTTGTTTAGTTGTTGTATGCAAAAAAAATATACACTTATGGAACCATGCAGTGCTATATTAAATTAAATGTCGAACTATGTAGTGTTATACTAAATGTTGGTAAAGAGGTTAGGGTACGAAAAATAGATTTTTCAAAAACTATATATCTACATCTTAAAAATAACTATATATATATATGTATAGATAGATGTATCTATCTTCACCTTTAAAATAATANTCTTTACAAAGATTGTTATTTAAATTTAGTTTGAGTAGTTAGAAATAATTATTATTATCCTTTTATCTAAATTCAATTCCCCTAAATATAAAATTGAGCTTTTATTAAATATAGTATGATAATAACTTTGAATCTAAGAAAAAATGAGTCTTTACAAAAGTTAAATACCTTAAATAAGCAATTAATTTAAAATATATAACATTTACTGAAGTCGTATCATCTTTTCAACCAGTCCAAAAAGACTCTTTTTGTGAAATTGAATTTTTAATATACCGAGTAAGAGTTAGTTATCAAAACTATTATAAAATTATTTAATTTTTTAAACAAAATGTTATAAATATTCACATCATATATATTACCATCTCCTTAAAGTTCTAAAGAATATTTTTATGTGAAAAACCTCATTCATAAATGTAGATCATTTATAAAGGAATTTTATATATGAAAAAAAATAATTTGATTCCGATATAATATATATGGAAAAAATATTTTTCATGAATCAATATAACTAAATTTTATGTGTAAATATTTTGATAATTTAAAATGGATTAAATGAATTTCAGCCAGTTATAATCTCAGTCAATTTAATAAAACTTAAAATTCATAATGTAAAAAATATGAATATATGTATAAATATAAAGTTTAGATTATTTGATATGAATATATTTAAATACATAATTTCAATTATTTTAAGATATTTATATTTACATTGTAAGAGTTTTTTTTTCAAATATTATACATAGATATATATCATTTCTATTTATGTATATATTAGATTTTTTTTTTTTAATTTTTTTTTTCCAAATTCTAAACCGCAATACTAAAGAAAATAATATGATTCCTTTAAGGGACTGGAATTCCTACCTTAAAAGTCTTTAGGAAGTTTGTAATTCCATAGACACCATTTCTATTGCCCCTATAGAGGATAAAGTTTTTTCTTTAGATGACATAGAGTTAGGGGTTAAGCAGCTTGCAAATGGGAAAGCTAAGGACAGTGAAAGCTACCAAGTTGAAATTTTTAAAATCGGAGGGCCTATCCTTATCCCTCACATGCACAAGCTCTTCAATTTAGCAGTCAACCAGGGCTTCCTTAAACCTTGGAGGCAAAGACTTATTGTTCCTATTTTTAAAAATGGGGATAGAATCATTCCCTCTAATTATAGGACCATTATGATAAGTCCAATTTTAGCCAAGCTATATGGAATTATTTTGGAAAAGAAGATTAGCCTTTGGCTAGAAATTCACGGTAAAAGAGCCAAAGACCAGGCACGATTTAGGAGATATCATTCAACTGTGAACCATATTGTTACCTTTAGGATCATTGCAGAGGAGTTCTGAAATACTAAAACCAATATGTTTTATTGTTTTGTTGACTTTAGAAAAGCTTTTGACATGGTTCCTAGGAAAAACCTTTTGAATATGTTGGAAGAGATAAAAGTTCCATATCATGAATGCATAATATAACAGTGTTAGGAATGCAAGGAGTGAGAAAAGGGACCATATTTGGTGATAATTCAAGAGACGCACAATTTCATCAAGTGTTTCATCAACCTCATCAAGTATCATATTAACATTGCCCAAGTTTGTATTGAACTTGTTTTTATATGAAATGAAACCTGTAACCTGTCTGATGACCATTGTTGTTAGCCGTTGGCAAATACCTACAATAATTTCGGAAATATCCTTTAAGTGAAAAAAAAATCAAAGGACATTTCATGTCGAGCTTTTAAATATGTAGTAGGAATTTGAGAGAGTGCACAAGATTTTGCACAAGTAATGTGAATTGAAGGGTAGACTGGAAACACTTTGTCGGTTAAGAATTGTTGACCAAAATGGTTGTCAACACATTTTTACACATTATTTTGGCCACCTTAATGATCTATTGACAAACATGTGTTCATGTTCCCAAAATAACCTATTTTCATGAGAAAGGTGGCTAGCTTTCTCTTCCAGAAAACCTTATTAAGGAAGGTCATCACATGATGCATCATAAGCAGGGTACAATGATGCTTGTTCATCGCAGGTTTCCCTAAAGTTGGTTTGCAATGTCTCCATAGGCTACCCTAAAGATGGTTTGTGATGTCTCCGCAAGCTGTCCTATAGCTGGGGTGCGATGATGCCAAAAGGCTAAGAAAAGGTCAACCTTTACGAAAGTTCTAGAAGGGTATCTTCTAAAATATGAGGTGGCATCCATATGGTTTGGATCCTACTCTCTTCTTTGATTTGGTGGGATCATCCTAATCTCTTTAACCATCTCTCTTTCCCCTATATAAAGAGGGATTTTTCATGGAAAAGGTTAAGCAAGGTTAAGAAAGAAATTAAGATTGAGATTGTATGGAGAATTCTGCATTGGGTCATTCTTAAGGGCTTCATTTTAGTTCAATAAGCCATTGTGGATATTCTTCATTCAAGTTTGGAGAAAGTGTGTGTTGGAGAAAAGAGTCATCGGTAGGGGACCTTTCAACATCAAGGCTTCTGTTGTAATCCCCACTTTCATTATTATTAATACAGTGATATGTTTCTTTCCCATAAAATCATCTCATTTTATTTTATGATTCCTTGATCACATACATAGGTTCTCTTTGAGTATGCTATATTGATTTCACTTTGTTTGGTTTGTGTATTCTAGTAGATCTAATATCACAGGAGCACTAGAGTGGAACTAGGACGATGACAACGGGAGTAAGCGATATTTAAATGGTATGTCTCTTATCTTTCGTTTGATAGTAAACTCAATGATTAGATCTTAGGGAAAGCATCATTCACTGTTTTGTTTTGTTCTAGATATAGGTGGATCTAGAACAACCCAACCCCCTTCATTGACCAGATTGTCAACGTCTATGCCAGCAGTGAAATATTCTCTTTGATGGATGGTTTCTCTGGCTATAATCAAATCAACATCTTACCCATAGACCAACACAAGACCACTTTTATTTTCCCTTGGGGGACCTTTGCTTATAGGAAATTACCCTTTGGTTTCAAGAACGTTGGCGCGACTTTTCAGCGTGCTATGTATTATGATTTCCATGATATTAAGCACATCATGCAACCTTATCTTGATGATCTACCGACACACTCCATTTGTTGCCAAGATCACCTGATGCATTTACAAGCCATTTTCGTACGTTGTCGTTATTATCGTATCCACTTAAACCCACACAAGTGTGTCTTTTGTGTGGAGTCTGACCGTCTGCTTGGTTTTATTTTGTCGATACACGGGATTCATGTAGATCCTTTGAAGGTTGAGGCTATCCATAATCTACCTCCTCCTTCCACTTTACACCAACTCCAAAGTTTTCAAGGGAAGGCAAACTTTTTACGTTGTTTCATCTCGAATTATGCTAAACTTACAAAAGGATTCACTCGACTACTTAAGAAATGTTACGAGTTGATGATGAGTGAAACCCTAGAGCCATGAACTACCTACTCTGCAAACCAAGTTGCATGAACGGAACGAGCTGCCAGGCATTCTACCACCTGCTAAGGTCTGGCACAGATAGTACCTAGGTCTGATCTGTCAAAATAAATCTGGAAGAGGGGGGGAAACCCCCCTCATACAACAAAGTTACGGCCAATGATAGAAGGGGAAAAAGACAAAAATGACCATCTTTCGAGCCGTCGTTGTGGCTGCGCAATTAGATCCTTGCTAGAGAATAAGGACTCAGGAAGGAAATGGATGGGGAAGCCAAAACGTCTCATCCAAAAGCACCTCGTGGGTGGGAGCCTAGAAAATGCATCCCGCAATCAGATAAATCACCGAGATATCTCATAAGCTCAACAAGAGTGGGTGAAAACACACAGTTCATGCAAGAGCATGCCATCATAGGCAAGTTTCTTGGACTATGGTCGTCTGAATGCGACCTAAATCGATGGATAAAACACTGGTGGAACCCTAAAGGGGACTACGAGGTTCAACTCAGCTCAAAAGGTTTTTTTACCATCATCTTGTACAATCTAGAAGATAAGGATAGAATATTTTAGAATGGGCCATACTTCTACAACTCGGTGGGGCTATTCCTGTGCTTTTAGACGGAGAGATTCAACCCAGATAAGGAAGACTTCACAATGGCTCCAATCTGGATCCAATTATACTCTTTTCTGCAAGAGTTCTGGCTGGAGGAAATCCTTATGGGAATCGGGAACACGGTAGGTCACTATGTCAAAACATCAGAAGCCACAAAGTAGAGGAAATACACTTCATACACCCGAATCTGCGTATACATGAACATCTCTAAGTCTCTCTTGGGCTCTATAACTCTGGAATATCAGGACGAGGATTGGCAACAAACATTGGACTATGAACATATCCCTTTCTGCTGCAGGAAATTCCATGAACACGGCCACCTCTTCAGAGACTGTCCTCTGAATTTCCAAGCTTCCAAGGCCATTGATATCAAGTAGAAAGATGGCTTCACCACTGTCACAGCTAGGAAAAAAAACCCTCCGAGGAAGCAGAATCTAGACCCAAAGCCCAAGATATCAACAAAAAACTCTTATGATATTCTGAACCAGTTACCGATAGACGAAGAAATCCAAGATCTGCACAAAATGAAGCAATAGGAGAAAGGAAAGAACCAATACACACCTTCCTCTAGCCCAAATCGCGAGATGAACCCATAATAGGGGGGAGATGTTGATGGAGACACCATGATGTAGTTGAATGCTCGAGATATCGTAGGCGTCAACCTAGAAAAACTTGAGGAAGCCCTCAATCAAACAGATCTGCAAGCCCTCTCAGAAGAGAAAATCCAAAAGGTACATAAAGTATTTCTCAACTACAAAGCAGTATCCACAGCAAGACTAGGCATAGCCATAGATCCAAGCTCATACTCAAAGAGGGTACCGAGAGAGAATAAAAGAACCTGGGGACAAAAAATCAGCCTAGAAACTCATCAAGGAGGCAAGCACTCTCATTCTCAACTCAGGGAAGATTCAGAAGCTTTCAGAGGGATACCTCCACCCAACACAACACCCACTATGATGAAGATCATCACCTCAAACATTAGGGGACTCAATGGTCGATATCCTACTAGGAGACTGCATCAGAGCAGAAAATCCATATATCCTACTGTTACAAGAAACAAAATGCGCGAGAGCAGAGGCCGAAACCATCTTCCAGTGCATCTGGAGGGGTTGTGAGTCCATACTTACGGACTCCACAGGGGCCTTAGGGGGACTAGTAATTCTCTAGAACCCCTGCAAAATCACTTTAAGTAGACCTTTTTCCACTATAGGCATACTCACTGCCCACTTTGAGGTCACAGGATCGACTCAGGAGGGGGACATCACAAACGTCTATGGACCCCAAAGCCAGCAGGAAAAAGACAAACTTATGAAGTGGCTAATCCATGTCAAAACATTGCTGACCACGCCCAACTGGATCTTAGGGGGCGACTTCAATATGATCTTGTCGGTGGAAGAAAAAAAAAGAGGCAACAAAAGACTGGAGCAAGACAGTGGTAAGTTCAAAACCCTCGTAGATCAATTAAAGCTAGTAGACATTGAAAATCACAATGGCACATTCACCTGGTCCAACTATATATTAGGGCACCAACATGTTGCTTGCCATCTGGATCGCTTCCTTGTAGCAGAAGAATTAATAGAAGTAGACCCGAACATGGAAAGTCTCATTCTCCCAAAGAAGGTTCGTACCACTGGCCAGTGGCCTTCTGCCTAGAAACCAGGGAAACACCCAAGTACAAACCCTTTCGGTTCGAGAAATTTTGGCTTTCACACCCTAAATTTCATCAAATTGCAAAATCTTGGTGGGCTCAAGCTGAAATAGATCATGGTACATGCATGTACAAATTCCAATAGCGCCTCAAAAACTTCAAGAAATCACTGAAGCTCTAGAAAAAACATACCTTTGGAAATATATTCCAAAGCATGCAGGACATAGAAAACAAACTAGCGGAGATACAGGGAACTTTCATTGCAGAAACCCGAACTGTTGATCCAATGAAAGAGGAGGAGAGACTCCAAGCATAGCTAGAAGAGAGGAAAAAATAAGAGGAAATACTATGGAGGCAGAAATCTAGAGTCCAATGGCTCAAAGAAGGGGAAAAAAACACAAATTTCTTCCATAGAGCTATGGTGTATCGCCGATATATAAACAGAATAACCCATATAGAGGATTCCTAAGGAAACCTAATAAGGGAACATGGCTGAATCGAGGAAGAGCTCAACAACTATTACAAAGATCTCCTAACAAAAACCAGTATGGATAGAACGGCAACAATCCAGCGGGTAACCAGTCACATATCATCTCTGGTGACTCCATAATAGAATGCAACACTGATGAGACCTATCACTCAAGAAGAAGTGGACCAAGAAGTGAAATAAATGCCATCACGAAAGGCCTCTAGCCTAGATGGATTCACCACTGACTTCTTCCACCACTGCTGGGATCTAATCAGGGAAGAGGTTTGGCAGGAAGTGAAGGAATCTAGAACTTCATGCCAAGTTCTTTCTGCACTCAATGCCACCTTCCTAACCCTAATTCTGAAAGAGGAGCATGTCACTCATCCCAAGTAGTTTAGGCCAATTTCCCTCTGCAACGTCATCTACAAAATCATTACAAAGGTGATTGCAAAACGCCTTAAGCCGAATCTTCCTTTCGTCATATCCCAGGAGCAAGCAGG